>JABBWB010000955.1:0-10833 GCA_016628085.1 Suillus occidentalis
GTTTATCATCCCATGGATGGGGAGCAAGCGAAAGATGCACAGCCCAGTTGTGACAAGCGTACTTGAGAGCATCGGAAACTGATTGACTGCGTTCCCGTGCTTTGTTTGCGAAACTCTCAAAGGACTTTATAGCATGAATTATCTTCCTGTCTGGTAGGGGAGGGCTTTCTGGTAATGAAGAAGTGGGATGGTGCTGGAGTCCTAATGCCAGAAAAACCGGAAACATCAAGAAATCTGGCAAGGACTCGAACTGCTGGATGATTTGGAAAGCTGGCAGTAAAGGACATCGCTGATAACGATGTACTCGTTGATCGCTCCCATGTCCTTGAAAATTCTTCGATTGTAACCCAGACAGAAGCCGCAGGAGTGGATTGCCACACTTGACCATGGGAAGTCTGCAGCCAGTTTCGTCCTCCGTCGGTCTGCAGCCAGTCTCGGCTTGCCTGGGTCTGCAGCCAGTCTTGCAGCCAGTCTCGCCCTCCATCGGTCTGCAGCCAGTTCCGCCCTCCGTCGGTCTGCAGCCAGTCCCGGTTGTCGGGGTCTGCAGCCAGTCTTGCAGCCAGTCTCGTCCTGCATCGGTCTGCAGCCAGTTTCGTCCTCTGTCGGTCTGCAGCCAGTTTCGTCCTCTGTCGGTCTGCAGCCAGTCTTGTCCTCTGTCGGTCTGCAGCCAGTCTTGTCCTGCATCGGTCTGCAGCCAGTTTCGTCCTGCCCATGTCTGCAGCCAGTCTCGTCCTCCATCGGTCTGCAGCCAGTCTCTTCCTCCCCCGGTCTCAGGCTGAAGCCAGCCTCGTCCTCCCCATGTCTGCAGCCAGTCTCTTCCTCCCTCAGTCTGCAGCCAGTTTCGTCCTCTGTCGGTCTGCAGCCAGTCCTGTCCTCCCCATATCTGCAGCCAGTTTCGTCCTCCCCATGTCTGCAGCCAGTCTTGTCCTCCCCCGGTCTGCAGCCAGTCTTGTCCACCCTCGGTCTGCAGCCAGTCTTGTCCTCCCCCGGTCTGCAGCCAGTCTTGTCCACCCTCGGTCTGCAGCCAGTCTTGTCCTCCCCATGTCTGCAGCCAGTCTTGTCCACCCTCGGTCTGCAGCCAGTCTCTTCCTTCCCATGTTTGCAGCCAGTCTCGTCCTCCCTCCGTCTGCAGCCAGCCTCGTCCTCCCCATGTCTGCACCCAGTCTTGTCCTCCCCATGTCTGCAGCCAGTTTTGTCCTCCCCACCTTTGCAGCCAGTCTTGTCCTCCCCATCTCTGCAGCCAGTCTTGTCCTCCCCATCCCTGCAGCCAGTCTCGTCCTCCGTTGGTCTGCAGCCAGTTCCGTCCATCCTCGGTCTGCAGCCAGTTTCGTCCTCCCTCGGTCAGCAACCAGTCTAGTCCACCGTCGGTCAGCAGCCAGTCCTGTCCTCCCCATGTCTGCAGCCAGTCTCGTCCACCCTCAGTCTGCAACCAGTCTAGTCCACCGTCGGTCTGCAGCCAGTCTTGTCCACCGTCGGTCTGCAGCCAGGTTCGTCCTCCCTCGGTCAGCAACCAGTCTCTTCCTCCCTCAGCCTGCAACCAGTCTCGTCCTCTGTCGGTCTGCAGCCAGTCTCGTACTCTCCATATCTCCAGCCAGTCTCGTCCTCTCCATGTCTGCAGCCAGTCTCGTCCTCCCTCGGTCAGCAACCAGTCTCGTCCTCCGTCGGTCTGCAGCCAGTCACGTCCTCCCCATGTCTGCAGCCAGTCCTGTCCTCCCCATGTCTGCAGCCAGTCCTGTCCTCTCTCAGTCTGCAGCCAGTCTTGTCCTCCCCATATCTCCAGCCAGTCTCGTCCTTCCTCGGTCTGTAGCCAGGCACGCCCATCCACCATCTCTAGCCAATATTGCATATCTGTGTTGCGTTCACCCCGAAGCCATAACATGCTGATAAGGACAGACACTGGCTCGGGTGCCCGAACCAGGAAGGCCAACGAGTTTTTCAAACTATGGGGATCCTCAGGTTTCATTGCATGATTATGCTCGCTCAGTTCTGAAAGTGCATCTAAGAGAGCCGTGGTTTCTGGAATCGCCTTTAACAAGCGGAGAGACGAATATGCAAGTAGGGAGTGAGGTGATGCAGTATCGCATACCTCAGGGAGACCGCAATTTGAGGGGTCAGAAGCATAGTCGCGAACGGATGAGTGATAAATGTTCACGGGAAGACTGGTGTCGGTAGGAATATCCATGACAGACCGTAGCTGTATTAGCGTTGTCTGCACATCCCATCCTAAACCAGGGCCAAGAAGCTTTGAGATTTGTGAAAGCGGCAGAGGGTCTGCGAGGGCTGCGACAATGGACAAGTGCAAGTATGCCTGTTTGGGGTTGGCACACGTGGAGAGGATACGGTCGTATAACTTGTACACCTCCGTACCTGGTGACAGCTCGCTCGTCAGCTCGACCATCAGCTGCAATCGATCGCGCGGATCACTGAATTCATCATCGATAATAAACTTCATCATCGTAGACGCCACAATGAAACGTCTGCCCGCCCGGGTTGCCAGCTTTGCAACGTCA
This sequence comes from Suillus occidentalis, assembly GCA_016628085.1. Taxonomy (NCBI): domain Eukaryota; kingdom Fungi; phylum Basidiomycota; class Agaricomycetes; order Boletales; family Suillaceae; genus Suillus; species Suillus occidentalis. Next base: position 2,511 of record JABBWB010000955.1, read on the forward strand.
ACTTCTGATGGCTGCGGGAAATCGGGATGACGACTCCCCAGCTCTACGAAGGAATGTCGCAAAAAAGTACAGATGTCGTTGTCGACATCTGCGCCGTCTAATGAGATGATGCCACCCTCCCCAGAAGTTCTAACCGGTATCTCGCACACCAACGGGCGCACCTCGTCGTTCTGAAAGACTTTGCTAATATGCGATTCCGAGCGACTTGTGAGTAGAATATGGGTCACGGGAAGACCAGGCTCACGAAGAGCCTGTGCAAGGGAAAGGATGAGATCAGTTAGCTCGGGTTCGGATGTGCATTCATCAAGCGCATCGACGATAAACGACAAAGGCGGACATCCGCGTAATCTGAGCTGAAGTTTACGGAGGGGTTTGAGAAATAGAGCTTCCATCTGGTCGCAGAGAGGTGTGTCTGGGTCTAGAAGAGCAGGATTGTCGCGGATAGCCCAGTTCACATCATTGCGGATGCTGGGGAAATTGGTGGCAAGCTGGTAGACAAGCGTCGCAAAAAAATATCCAGCTGTGCAGCGTTTGGTGTGCTTGCGCGAGAAAAAGAACGTCCCCGCTAGCCGCTTTTCGACGTTCGTCTCTTCTCTCACTTTAAGATCTTTCATCTTGTCAGCTACTGTGAACGCAACAGCAGACTTTCCAACGCCTGCTGTGCCATGCAGCCAAATGAGCCGATTCTTCTCTGTATCGTCCAGGAATCCGTGTATGTATTTGAGGAGATCCACCCGAGTCCCTTGCAAACATTTGGGGTGGGGCTGGCATTCACGGGAATTATATTGAGCACCCTTTACAGCAACCTCGGACAGCTTGGTCCAAGTTCCTTGTAGAACTGTCAAAGAGGTCAGAGAGCATGCGAGAGATAAGGGATGAAAGTACTGACATTGATCGTCACTCATTGACGCAGGTTGTGATCGTGATGAGTCAACTGAGTCAACTAGTTGGGTTCGACAATAAATGATCTTGGCGATAATTATTTGGACCTATATAGGACGTACGAAAATTTGAATGAAAGTTTGTAAGTTGCGTCGCGGAATGTCGATTGATGGAGAGTGTGAAGTGTGATAATAGGCGGACGGATGTTGCTGCTGTAGAAAGCTCGCTGGGTGGCTGTGGAATACAGCCGAAGGACTCCAGTGCCGCTCTCAGGAGGACCTTAACTGCTGTGCGGCCACACTAACTGCACAACCAGACAAAACCACATTGAACTTTGTGATCGGTCTTCAGAGTATTCACCTGCCCCCTAGTTCCTCCTGATCACCCTGAGATCGTCCAAACATAGTACCGCCGGGGAGCTCCGAGTCTAAGATCTGAGCTTCAGCCTGAGCGCTTACGCCAGTCAAGCAAACTGCTTCCATTGCCATCTAAGAAAAACAAATTCATGGAGGATATGGCACGTTAGGTGTTGGTTTGTATCAAAACCTTCACATCCTTATGATATTATAGCCCACTGGCCTCTTAACTGATAACTTGGGAGAGTGGATAAGCGTTGAAGGGTGTGCGCTGGCGCCGGGCGGCCTGCCATTCGTATGTATGCAGGCGAGTTGCACTGGGCGGCTGCAGGATTTACGTATTATGTAATTCTCATGCTCTGTCAAAGTTACTGCTACCGTCACGTGGCTTACTACGCTTAGACTGGGACGCGGTTGACCATGAGCGCAGCAGAGCACAACTTTTCTGGTGCACTGGCAACATGGAAGGGTATGCAAAGCCAGTCATATATATGACACGATTTAATAAATACAGACATCAAGCTACATGAGCTGCAAAAGACGCTGGACGCCCAAGGCATCGAGATCGTCGACAACCAGAAAGAATCTATACTAGGTCGCAAGCAGCTTGCTGACCGCACAAAAGGTTTGCGTATGAGCTCTTTGACTTCCAGCTATTCTCAACAATCTGTAGAGTTCAAGAAAATTCCAGACGACGAAAAGTTGAACTCGTTCAAAGGCCTGCTCAAAGGTCCGCACACCCTCTTTCTCACTGTCCTGGTATCATTTTATAACTCTAGCGCAGCATACCAGACAGAGATTGACAGCCTCACAAAGCGGTCAAAGGTTTCTGAGAATGCGTTCCTGAACGTGTACAAGGTCCTCGCTGAAGCACCAGATCCATATCCTCTGCTCGAAGCTGCTGTCGTGCGTCTTACCCATCTTCTTCACCTCTCCACGCATTCATACATGTGCAGGATCAAGCCGTCAAAGCCACAGAGGCACACGCACTGGAGGCTGAAGTTGCCCGGCTGCGTGCTGAGAACACTGAGCTTCGGCAGTCGTCTGGTGCTCTTGATGTGTCCAAACGCCGCGTCGAACAACTGGAGGCGCGTATGGACGAGCTGGTTATGCAAAAGGAGTCTGAGATCAACGCTGCGTATGACGAACGTATGCGTAATTATGAGGAGCGGTACGTGGAGTGTTTGATTAGGTTGGTATTTGGCAAGTGCACAATGCTGATTGAGGTGCAGTGAACAGGACTTGCAGCGCCAGGTTGCACTATATAGGGACCAAGTGCGCGACCTCCGACTTTCAAACGAATCGAATCAAGCGAAGCTTTTTGATCACAGCCAGCGTCAGGGTCAGTTGTACTGCTTTCCATCCTCCACTCCCTTCTTTCCGCATCATTACTGTGCTTTTATCTTGCACGCTGACACTTCTACTCAGACCAAGAGATCATTTCCCGTCTTGCAGAAGCTGACATGATCATGGTCGACCTGGAACGCGCGAATAGCAGAGTCGCGACCGTTGAGTTGCGAAATGTGAGTTTTTTCAGCCTCTATCCCTTGTTCATCAATCTACTGTTGTCCGCATGGATCTTTAGCTACCACGCAGTGTCAGCTATCTCATTCAATGGGTTGACACACAGTCACCTTCCTCGTTGTTATGCAAACATTTTACCCTTCCTTCCTATTACCGCGACCTCTCAATATCTCTAATCCCTATGAAATTCAGTTTATACTGACTTCTCCCACAGGAAGCACTCCGTGGAGAGATCGAGGCATTGCGCACTGGTAGCGAAAGCAGTGAGCGGTACGTCCTGATTCTCATCTTTCCTTCCATTTCGACTTTTGCCCACTCTTTCCGTGTACTTTCTTGCTCTTACGTGTACACGTGTCAATAGCGTTAGGTCTTTAACGACTCGTCTCTCCGAGCTTGAGTCCGAATGCACCCGGCTCGAATCCGCTGTCGGTATTGCACGAGGCGCAGCAGCACGATCAGAGGAGCGGATTTCAGAAAAGGCAGGTGTCATCTTGAACCCGGAGAAATATCCTCGATGAGAACAATCACTAATATCTACACACTCCACAGGCTCGTGAAGCAGACTCTGCTCGCGCAGAAGTAGACGCTCTGAAGGCAAAACTCAAAACATACGCAGATTACGACGAGGTGAAGCGAGAACTGGAGATTCTGAAGGTGCGCCTTTCCCTCATGTGTCATTCTCATCGTGTCGACTCCATGATAGTACGTTGAATTTGCAGGTCTCGACCCGGATGATGATTGGTCAAGTCCTGACGAAGATGAAGACGGCGTGCATCTGCCAAATCCAAATGCGGACAAGGCGAATGCACAGCACGGCAAGAGTCTCGAGGTGCTCCTTGCAACGAAGAATAAACGGATATTGGAGGAGTTAACTCGTTTTAGGGTGTGTTTGCCGCTAATTTTAGTCTCTTTATCCAATTTTCCGCTCCATAGATCCTGCACACGTCCCTTGAAACATCCCTCAAAAGCACACAGGATGAACTCGCAGACACACATGCAGAACTCGCCAAGCAACACGCCCTATGTGAAAAACTCGAGACGGACCTACTCGCTTTGAACACCAACAGCGGGAGTGGGACAAGAGAGGAGGGTGGGGAAAACGGGGATAGTGGGATTTCGGGGCTGGGGCTTGAATTCGGCTTACGGTCCAAGGTTTGTCTGGATTCGAATGAGTTAATCGATTAATACCATTGATATCGCAGGACGCAGCGGGTCCAAGCACCACACGCTCAACACCAATACCTTTCACGTCATCCGCAGATACCTCCATCCTTCCTATCGTGACCAGCCAGCGGGATCGGTTCCGGCAACGAAACGCAGAGCTCGAGGAAGTGAGTGTTAGGTTTTGCACTCGCGTTTATCTTTGTCCCTCTTTTTCGTTATCATCCACTTCGCCCAGTGCTAATGTATCCCCAGGAACTTCGCAAACATTACCACACTATCTCAGAACTCCGCACCGAAGTCAAATCCCTCCAATCCGACAACCTCAAGCTCTACGAGAAAGTTCGTTACATGCAATCATATCGCGAACAAGGTTCCGTTTCGCAGCTTGACCCTCTGCCACCGTCTTCTTCCTCGTCATTAAACGGAAACCGAAGCGGGAATGGAGGTGGAGGTGGAAGGGACGAGTTGGGGAAATGGCGCACGAGATATGAGGAAGCGATGAATCCGTTTGAAGCATTTCGCGGGAGGGTATGTGTCAAGTGTTTGGCCTTCTTGTGTGCTGGGCTAATGATTGTCAAACCTGATTTGTCGGTCAGGAAGCGACGCGGGCGTACGAAGCTCTCAATCCTGTTGAGCGAGGTGTGCTTGTGCTCACGCGGGGGATTATCGGGAACCGTCGTGCACGTACGGCATTCATATTCTATGCGGCGGCGTTGCATCTCCTAGTTGTCGTTACGGTGTACGAGTGTGCTTGGTCGAGCGGGCAGCTGCAGGTTCAGCCGGGGCCGTACTGATCATGATGCGAGTCTTAATCGGGATAATTCTTGTTGATCGCTCATCATGGAACATGGAGGGTCACATGCTCAAAGCTGATTAGATTATATGCTGTAAAATATCAATGGTTATGTTACATGCTGCGATATACAATCCGCCTCCTGAATCGCACTATGCAATTTTCAGCATCGAATTCTTTGCACCTCGCACCCTATAAAACGCAAGCGCATGCTCGACAGCATCCAAGAGGGGTTTCATAGCCTATCAAAAATACGCGTTTAAAAATCACCAAACAAAAGAATAAAACAACTCACCACCTCCACCCGTTCAGGTTCCACACCCTCCATTTGGCCCGCCCGAACAAGCGCTTCAACTTTCTCGCGCGTCTTACTGAGGTAACCCGCCATCTTTGCCACTTTAGCTGCGTTCTGAGAGGGTGTGGCGCTTGACGAAGTAGTCGATGGGGGAGGATAGAGAGATGTCCAGAATTGTCTGAGAAATTCGTTTGCAGCTGTTTGGCATGTCGTGAGTTGGCGGAAGAGCGTTGGCGGGAAATCGGCTATGAAACTCTGGGTTTGAATCAAACGTTAGTTGTGAAAGGGTACGCACTTTTCCTGGTGCGGATGTCTAGTCGCGCAGAGACGTTTTGAGTCATTGAGTCAAGCGCTGCATCTCCTGCTTTTTTGTCTACTCGGAGCTTTGGAGAGGGTTTGGGATGTCGTTGATAGGAAGAACGAGAGTTTTGTTACTTACCTGACTGAACCGCGGCTCCCAACCCCTAAAGCCGTGATTCAATTCTGCGAACGCTGCGCGGACGTCAACAACCTGATCGTTCGGTCGTGAGATTCAGAAATACAAAAGAATATAGTAGAATAGAGGGAAACACACCTCACTACTTGCCTGCTCTGAAGCACTCCGAGTAAGCTGTCCCTCGAAATACCGCTCGCGGTCTTGCATCTGAAGCGTGATTCCGCTCATAGCTTCTGGGTCCCTTAGATCATCAAGCGTGATCTGGGTGTATGCGTCCTCGTCCTCATCGTTGCCATTATCAATGCGTCGGCGTTTGGTGGGCGGTACTTCGCCTCTGTCATATATTGAGTTTATCAGCATCAGTATTGATATTGTGGAAAGAGGGAACGGACAGTGCAGAGTTAAGTAATCGTTCAGAATGCTCGTTGAATTTTCGGATGAGAGGGAGGGCACCGCGTTGTCTTCCGGCTTGCATCGTCACGTCTTTTTCGTTTCCTGTCTGTTCGGGGTGAGAAAGAACATGAACAAGGTATGGTTGAGGCATTACCTCTACATGATCCTCGAGCGTTGCGCCAATATTGATGAAAAGGTCTGAGACTTCGTTTCGTGCTCTTCGTGGCTCTAGCTCTGTGAAATGACATAACAGGGATGAACTTCAGTATGCATAGAAGTAGTGTACCATCATCGTCTTTTTCTAGATACTTGTCGAATATTGGGTCGTCTTTTACGACGTGCTGCGCAGCCGAGGAACGAATAGAAGCTCGGTGGGCGTTGAAAAGCTTTGACTGGAAATATCTCTTCCAGAACTCAGCTTCCGAGAGCTTGTAACAGTAGTTTTAGATACAGAAAATGAGTTAGGGTTTGTGACAGACCTTGTTGGGAACGTTATCGTTGTACGCTTTTGCAACGACGGGAAACTCGTCGAATATGTCGTGAACTAGTTGTGGGGTGATGACGATCTTGACCTCGCCGCCTTCTACCGTTTGGGGTCTAGGATCGACGAGCTGGCCTGGCCGCCCGCGTTTCTGGCCCTCTGCAGCAGCCTCTGCGAGCAAGAGGTGCTTCGGAATAACTCAGGACAAGAAAGGGGTATACGAAGCTAGATACGATACCTCTCTACCATCCCAAAACTCAGACTCTGTAATATGCCCACTCATAACAAGCTCCTTGTGAAGCGCCAAAAGTCCAGGATTGGAAAGGAGGACCTTTTTCTAAGGCGAAAGTCAGTTGCTGCATCTATACCGGAGAGGATTGGAGTGCGAGTATCGCTCGAGACGGAGGTGGCACGAGATGTGGATGAGATTGGTGCGGGTGTCTTTGCGGGTGTGCTTATTGCTGCGAGTGGTGTTGGTTTTTTGTAGAGGCGTCGGTGCAGCGCTCCGGTTTCGAGATATGATGTTTGTGAGCTCTTGCTTGAATGCTTCCCGCTCGACATACGCGACTGCTGAAGGCGAAGTGAACGTGAAATTGTGTCCTGCCTCATCGTTGACGAGTCCAAGCTTGAGGCGGACTTGAGCAGCGCCTTCTTTGCTGCAGAATAGAGCTGAAAGTGCTGGTGAGCTTGATGTGCGTTAAGCTGAGTCTACTTACAAGATGCTTCTGTGTGTTGAACACGGACTGCTGGTGCTTTCTTGCCTTCTTGTGTCCATGTGAGATGTGAATCTGTGAGCTCGAGAGTGCCGGGTTGTTTTTTGTAGGATGCTTTAGCAGAACACAACGTCGTAGGCATCGTCGACTTTGCTCTCACACAACCACCTTCCAATAATGTACACTTTTAAACACCGCGGCATACGAACAACCGAGCTCATCGTTCCAAGCGATGTCGCCATTATCTTAGACCACCATGGCCACGATCAAGACCCAGCTGGTCGTCTTCGACTTTGACTGGTAATTCATCCTCATTCGCTTCGTCAATTTTCATACATGTCTCGCATCGTAGGTCAATGGCAGATCAAGACACAGATCGCTGGATATTCGAAGTCTTGGCACCTGATATCCGCAGAAAGATGAAAACGCTCAAAGAGAGCGTTCAATGGACCGATCTCATGTCCGTATATTTCCTTTACTTTCCGATCAAACCTCATACCTGGCTTGCAGAGCGCAGTCGTTGCAAGAAATTCATGCACGCGGTAGGACGCGTGAGGAGATCGAACATACCCTCCGTCAAATGCCCTTTGTGAGTGCCTCACAAGTGAGAGAGTAGATGTTGATGCGTGTATACTAAGCACCCCGCGATGGTGCGCGGTGTTACCAACCTCAAGGGAGCATCCAACCCCTCCACCACATTCTTTTGCCTCTCGAACGCGAACTCGGTTTTCATCAACACTATTCTCGAGGTGCCTTTTCTGACCTTTTGTTTCGGTTCTTTGTCTAAGGGATTGCAGTCAAAAGGGCTGCAGAACTTGTTGAAGAGATCGTGACTAACCCCGCAGAGTTTGATCCTTCGGGTCTGCTCAAGCTAGTCGTAGAGTCGACCCCGACGGGCCTCAGCACAGCTGTACAGTTGGATGCAGCCCAAACATGTGTAAAGGTGACTCCGTCCGTTCCACGTCACACCAGATCCCTAGCTAATGCAACGCCTAGGTGAAGAGCTCGCTGCGTTTTTGGAGCGCCACAAGCCTGGCTACGACCGTATCATCTATGTCGGAGATGGATCCAATGACTTTTGTCCTATCCTCAGACTACGAAGGTAATGTCTGCATCGCTATTTGCTCGGATTTAGTCGTGAGGTTACGTAGCCAGGATATGGTGCTCTGCAGGCGGTTCCGTGGCCTCGAGGGTCGTATTTCTCAGAGGGCGGTCAGCAATGTCAGGTCAAGTACTGGGCAGGCGCTGGGAGGTCGAAGATCTTTAATCAATTTATAGAGAAAAAT
>JABBWB010000956.1:0-10824 GCA_016628085.1 Suillus occidentalis
GTCACCATTGGTCGACCTCGTCGCAGTCCATAATCTCATTTTTTCTTCCGTGGGCATGCTAGCTAGATGATACGCTGTTCGTTGTTTGTTCCGATCAGACGTGGCATGTTGCTGCAGATTGTCGATCATATTTCGTTGCTGGACATGTGCTATGATATGCCGTACCATCCTCAATCGATTGCCTGCAAGAATACCACGAACTTTACATTCAACACATATTTGCTACCGTTGCCTGCACGCACAATACGCGCCCGTTACAATCTTTGCGCAATCTGTGTAGTGGCTTGCATTTGACATTTTTCATGTACGAGCTACACATTTAACACAGATCATGTGCATACATTATATTTGATAGATTTCTGCTACTGCTTGCACGCGTGGTCGAATCTTCTGCATTAACTCACAAGACTTCTTAACAACAGTGGAATCTTCGCACACCTCGTGTACTGGTTTTACATTCATCACATTTCATCTACGAGCTTTACATTTAACACGATTCGTGTACGCACATTACATTATACAAATCTCTGATAGTACTGGTATACATGCTACAAGTCGTTGCATACGTCTTACAATTCTGTTCTGAGTTTGTAAGCCATACAAGGCAGTAACCGGCCTTACACGCCACTGCCACTTTTGTCGATGGACAGGCTGTGGTCAAACATCAGTAAATTCACACATTCCTTACCTTCCTTTTTCGTCACTTATCGCGAAAATCTCTGACATGACGCTAATTAGTTGTACTTAGTCACTTGTTATTATTTTTTCACAAGCACTTACAAGTGGCGTCAAGCAGTTAAGTAGCGAAAGTGAGAAAAGTGCAAGTGCGTTGTATACAATTGAATTAAGTAGTTAAAATAAATAATAATACTACTAAGCTGCTCGCTGTGCTCGACAACTAGCAGCGTGAGAAAACGTCGGCGGCTGAACAATTTGTTTGTCTTCAGCCCAATATCATTCACTAGCAAACACAACTCACTTTGATCAACAAACAATGAACCTAGCGGCAATGGTAAGTCTTCCTAGGCTGCATCTCATGTGCGGATGGATGTGATCGCTGACGCGATCATTCGTAGCACTTAGTCCAGTCTGCACATCAAGATCAGCGACGCGTTGTAGTAGAGACGCGTCTCTACTACACACAAGGAAGGCGCAACCAAGTGAGGGGAGCAGAAGCCGAAGGGAGAGGGGTTATGAGGAGTGTGGGGGTTGGTATTTGGAGGGCATTGAAGGTTCTTTGCGGGTGCCTGGATCAAGCGACGCTCGAACGCGTTCACGACATGGCGTAAGCTGCGTGCCGGCGAACTGGAGGTGAGTCAATGTATTTTGCTAAACGAACGGCTGACTTACTTTGATATTAGAATCATTGGAACGAGTTAAGGGAGAAGAACGTAGGGAAGACGGCCTAGGCGAGGTATCAACATATGATTTTATGTCGACCGAATTATTGTACAACACATACCATAGCAGCTCCAAAGAACGCCACCCACTCAAGATCAACCAAAGTCCCTGCAGCAAGATGAGGGAAAGCAGCATAGTTCGCGTGAATGAGGTTCGGCGTGCTTGCAATGTTCCCAGACTGATTCAATGCTCGATTGTAAAGTATATTTGTTACCAGATTCATCATGGTCGTTCTCCGTTCCAAGCGCGTCTTTGGAGACAATGTTCTTCCCCAGCGAACCAGCAAAAGTCTACTTGCCCTCATGTGGCTCGCCCTGCAAGATAAAGTTCAGCCAGGACGTCTTGGGAGGATAGCGTGTGCCATGATGGGTGTGTCAGGTAGTGGACCATCAAAGGAGGCTTGACCGCATGCAGGGGAACATGGGGTGTCTGAAGGCTGCCGCGGTGGGCACATACCACTGGGCACGTACCACTGGGCACGAACTGCGGATATGGAGTAGCAAGGGTTGCTGGGGCTGTTGTGACGAAGATGACAGGGTGGAAGGAGACCATTGGATTTTGACCTTGAGAGCGATTTAGAGTGAGAGACAACTCTGGTGACATTGAGTCAGGAATTGAGCCGGGGATATAAGACATCCAGCGTCTCTGGGAGTCGACGTTGTTGGAGTCGAGTGAATCGGTAAAGTCGTCTTGCGGACGTGTTTTGATTTGAGGCGGGTGGAGGACAAGGGTTCTATCAACGAGTGAGATGGGGATACTATCATAGGATGAGGCACACGAACTGCTGAGTGGTGAACACAATGGTCCAGTCGAGGCGAACAGACGTCAAAGTCCTCCACAACGCCCTGCGGGACAATGGATCGACGCCGGAGGTACACTCGTCCACAAGGACGATCTTGGAGCCTCCAACAAGTCCAATAGCGAGCTGCAGCTTGCGCTTCTGACCGCCTGAGAGAGTATTGGCATTGGCATGGATCTTTTTGCTGAGATCGCAGTCATTAGTACATCTTGGTGTATTCGTCGTAATGCATGACAACGTCGTTTCGTGTCATTGGGTTGTGCGATGGGAGTGTCGTCTTCGTCTCTGTCTCCTCAAAGTTCGGCGATCACGACGCGATCTCAAATGCATGGTGATCAGCAAATTTATTAATATAGAATGAGCGAAAAGCATCATAGGAGTGAAAATACTCGATGTTGTCAGCAATGAAGTCAGGACCATAGACAGGGATCAAGTGGGCTGCGCGGTAAATTGTGTCAATATGGATGACGGCGAAGTTTGGGGTGCCATCGTCATGAACAGTTGGACGTACTATCCACATGCCGGTATCCTCGTCCGCACAGTCGCCAACCTTGTCGAACCACTGAACGAGGGCACATGGATATGTGACCCAATTAAACTTGAAAGAAAAAAAACATTTGACTCTTGCGACTTCGAGCCCTCTCATCCCTTCAAGGTCTGGATTGGCGTTGACAAACACACAATCATTACGGGCAGCGACATTCCGCCAGAGTGGACAAGCTCGTATCTGTTCACGTCGCATGCCGCCAATGCCGCTGGGATCGCTCGGGGCATAGAAAGTCGCAGCTGCAGAATTAAAGACATAAAGCCTGCCATCATGCCGAGGACAGCTAGCAGCGGGGACATCCTCGGGGCTGCGGGGATCGTTAGGGTGGAGTTGAGAGAACAGAAAGTAACGGATGAGGCGTCGCAGGTGAGGTACATTGACCTCATCTGCTAGCTCCATTACAGTCCGTGCCCGTTTTCGTTCTATGAAAACCTTAGTGAGTATTCAAGATGACACATGAGAGCATCACTTACGAGGTGTCCGCGCAAGCTGCACAAAAGCGAGCACAGTTGGGCCATCAACAGCTTCACCATCGTCAACCTCACCCTCGACTTCTGGTGCGATCACTGGGGCATTTGGCTCATCTTCAGGGCCAACAGCTACACATCGAGTTAGTAAAATGACATGATTAAATATGAAAACTTACTGAGAGTGGCCACAGCTCTTGATAACACAGAGCCGACAAGCATCCCACGAGCAGCAAAGTCCAGGCGAGATGCTGCGAGTTTATCAAGCCGTTGATTGGTCAATAGCATTTGACCCAGGGCGTTGTGCTTGTTAGACCACCGCCAAGGTTCCTTGACCGCCTTGATGTGCTTGGATTCCGTGATTGACGAACATAATCCGTTTGGGGCACCAAACAGTCGGATCATGTCCGCATAGTGAGTCATCGAGTGTTGACGAGGTAACGAGAAGTGAGGGACTGTGCCTGTGGTTTCGAATATCTTGCGGTAGTGGTGGAACCGAGTGAGCGCATCATTGAGTTGAACCAGAGAGGCTTCGGTAATTACATCGCGTCGTGCAATATAACAAAACTCTAAAAGAGCGCGAAATGCGCGCACCATGTCTTGAGGTACATGGCCTTCAATAGCCGGAAGGAAAACCTTCATGAGGGCCTTGGAATCGTTACCCGTCCACTGTTTGAAGCCACGGCCGTCGGGAAATCGCCGTAGCCCAGTGAATGATGCCACAGCAGCAATTCTGACTGATTGTTAGAAAATGCCGAATGGATGAGTGAGTTCACGTACCTGCGATCTATGTCACTCATGATCTCTTCCCCTCGTTTGGTCCCATGTGTGAGTTTGAGATACTTTAAGACCCAGTCCACAAGATGATCCTTGAAAGCGCCTTTGACTAGCTGGTGGAGGAGATCGAAGGATATCAATTTATGAATGTCAGCTCGGGGGAAATCATTTGTGAATGGCTGTACAAAATAAATAAGTACATAATACGAGAGTGGGTAGTATCACTCACGACGAGAACACTAACGATACCAAATTCATGCCACAATGTATCTGAGTCTATATGTTCAGATACGAGGAGATCTGTATGCTCTTGAGTGCGTGGGAGATTACCGCCGCCATCCAGGTCACCCCGATGTGCAAGACATCTACAAACATTGTCAGTAAAAGTTAGGTAGAATTAAGAAAGAGCTCACTTCGGGCACCAGTTTTTGACGGTGCAAGATAGCACCAGTTGCTCCTCATAGTCAGCTATGTAAGGTCCTAGACCAAATATGATGCGTCGAAAATGACTGTCTGCGCAATGCAGGACCTCGTACTCGGTCATCGCAGGCTTCAGGGTGGATAGAATTGCGGATAGCGAGCAGTGAAAAAGCTGGCGGCGAAATAGACGAAACGAATCGTCGTGAGCATATTTCCTAGTAGCTGTGCAATAGGTCAGATGAAGGGCACAATATTGAATGTTAATATACGTACTTTTTGGTATAGAGAGGAAACCAATGATAACGAGAGCATCGCGATGAGCGCGTCGCACATTGTTGTGCACATTGCCGATCGAGGCATACAAGGGGTAATATTCGTTATTACCCGTGCCCACAGATACGGTGGTCTTGTCACTCCCAAGGATTATTGGGACGAACATTGATCCATGCGTGTTCGGATCCTTTGATATCTCGTCCTGATAAAATGTTAGTGTGCCCCAAATTATAAGAAATGTATCGAATACGTACGGCTTGTTGCCATGCCCAATCTCCAGACATAAAGTCTTTCCATCGGCGTGTATTGTCCGACGAATCATACTCTCGAAATGGCGCATAGTCAATCTCACCCTTGTAGGTGGTATTGGCCAACATGTTGTGTGCCATCACGCGAGGGTCTCTGTACCAAACTTCATAGTCTTTGCCCATCCACAGAGGAGTATCTGTGCTCAGGGCGTTCCCCCGCATATTGAACCGAGAGACATTGCCAAGGGACATTGCCAAGCTGTGTAGCGTCAATGACCTTGTGCAAATCCTTGTGGTCTGCGAATGGAGGGGAGTCGTTGTGTTTTAATAGCTGTGCAGCCATCAAGTCGAATAGTATGTCCGAAGCTTTGTTAGACATATGGCATTGCTTGAAGGTAAACTCTGCCGTTGCAAACTCAACATCACTGCGATATGGACTCCAGTCATGAGGAGACTTCAGTGGAGCAGGAGTTGGTGGTGTACCGGGCGGTAGAAATACACCATCAGCTGTGCATGGCAGTCCTAAGAGCAGTGTCTGAGTCACAATTCATGAAAGGGCAATGATTGAAAGGAACTTACCATTGAGGAGCGAATGATACATACGATAGTAACGCCCGCTCGCATCCGTGAATTCTGACTCTGGATCCTCATCGACATCAGGTGGGGGTGGTGAGACATCAGGTGGGGGTGGCAAGAAATCAGGTGGGGGTGGCAAGAAATCAGGAGGAGGTAGCAAGAAACCAGGAGGAGGTGGTGAGAAACCAGGAGGAGGTGGTGAGAAACCAGGAGGAGGTGGTGAGAAACCAGGAGGTGGTGGCGACTGAGGCGGTGTTGGTAGAAAATCTTGAGCAAGTGCAACTGGATGGCACGCATGCATGTGTTGAGTGCAGCCTGAGGCGTTTCAAAACCAGCGCATACAGCCTGGAGATAAACATGGAAACTGAAGGGAACAATGAGTAGGGCGACTTCCAGGCATGGTATGAGGAGTGCGGGTTGATACAGTGTATGGCTAGCGAAGCAGAGACTAGGGAAAAATTCAGGGTTCAACAATGGCCTCTAAAGTCGGGTCCAGACTCTGCTTGTTTTGGCGCCACATTGGGATGAAAATGGGTGGCAAAGTTCTGGTTACATGGACAGTTATGTAACCACACCACCAGAAACTTTTGGTGAACTTTATGTTGCCGGGCCACCGGAAAGGTTTTGGTGAGTATTGTCACCTCACCACCAGAACTGAAATATCCCCAGTGCACGTCAATATACCGATGGACAGGTTTTAGTAAATGTTGATACTCACCAGACTAAGGTATTTCAATTTGGCTGTGGGTCCTGTTATTCTGCCGAAAAAGCGCTGGCATATATGCTCCAGAGGTTTATGGCAGTCGCAGTAGACTCACAGTACTTAGACAAGTACGTCAGACTATTAAGCAGGGTCCGTGAATTATTCAGAGTCAGCTATCAACTATAAAATTTAAAATGTAATGAAACTCACCTTGAACTCCCGGTAACCCGCCGCCGCCAACTTTCTTCAGCCTCCAAATCCCTCCCTCGACACAATGTCTCAGCCCAAGACAGTTGCGCAGCGCATGGCAACTCGGCCTAAGAATGCAACTCAACATCCAGGACGCATTGTGATTGAAAGTCAGGGAAAGAGACGTACCGCTGTTCAGAAGGCCACTGACGACCAGCGCGAAAGGGAGGCAAAGGAGGCAAGTCATAAAGCTGTGCAGGAAAGTTATCAGCGTATTGCAACTATGCAAGCACAGATGCAGGCTGATCAAGAGAATGCCCATGTTGACGCACCTAAGCCTAAGCCTCCTCGTGCACGCCCAGTGGGGAAGGCTGCAAAAACCTCGAAGACCCCCAACTCGACTATGGATGGTAGGCAAGCAGGAGTAGAAATTGTCGCCACTGATAAGCCTGTTGTCGCCAAAGGCAAGGGTCAAAAGGGTAGAGCCAGACAGTTAGCAGCTGGTGCTAATGTTGAACATCCTGCAACTGATGAAGACTTGGAGGAGGAGCCGGTAGCAGCAAAACCCCAGAGAAAAAAGGCCACCAAACCGCTGTGAGAGATGCGATTGAAGCGTTAAACGCTGGCGTCGTTATCGATGGATCAACAAAGGCACGTGACGCAAACGTCAAGACGATTGATATGTAAGTCTTTCTCTTACCTAGTAACTATGAGTCTCCTTTTGACTGAAACTGCCCTTTTTTTCTTCGATGTCGCAATAAATAATTCTGATACTGCAAGTCCCAAAAAATTTTCGTTTGCTGGACGTGTTCCGGGGTGGATATCGACTGTTCCCACGAACGCCTCAAAAGCCATCCTCCAAGGCTGCTACTACGCACTCACGCAGTGCTAGTACTAGCTCCGCTTTCTCTAAGCTCACAGAGGGAGCACTATCAGCAGCAATGTTCCACCCCGTCCACACCCATCAGTATTCCCGATGCTGGGTCTGCTTTCTCGAACCTGTATGCGTCTGATGCTGACGAGGACGAGTACGACTCAGAGGAGCTGTTCACCAAAACCTCTTTCTGGTTCAAAGGCAAAAAAGGCTTTAACTGTGAGTCTGATCATATTTAGATTCAAATTTGATGTAGTTTCAACGAAAACTGCAGATCGCGTCCAAAGCACTTGACGATGTTTTCCCTCATGGTGCAACCTCAGAACCTGAGCAGCCTGATCCAGTTGAGGATGCCAAGCACGCAGAAGTCCTCAGCGATATCCGACCAGATTATCTTCATGAATTCGGGTATTGGCGACATCGCCCCTCCTCCACAGCTTGCCTCCCTGGGGGACTATAAGTCCGATTCCGATGCCAGTCACGAGCTACAGGCCGCGGATTATGACTCTGACCTTGTACCTCCACCCCTCGCCCAAAAACCCTCTTCCCGCTCCGCCTTCCCAGTGGATTATGAGTCGCTGGCTGCAAGCCAGAAGCGGAAACAGCCACTTCTTCTGAGCGAGGACGACTTATTGTCGCTGTCATCAGATGATGAAATCGTGGAGAGCACTAATGACCGTATGATCGCAATTAAGGCTGAACCTGCTTTTGAACCAGTGTCCACGCACCGGTTGACGTCTATGGTTTGTGTTGTTTGCTTGATTCTATGTTTAACTGATTGCAAGTTGTCAGACCAACATTGCTACCACTCTCAAAGCCCCTCCGGCGAAACGGCTGAAGTCCGAATCGTCCACTACCACTATAACTGGTTCCCATCGCGCTATTGCCACTGCTATTGCCACTCCCTCCAAGGCAATTGCACGTTCTGCATTCAGGAAGAAGCATCTTCCAAAGGGTTGTCAGATGGCAAACAAGTGGGCAAGGGAGTTCATTCCTACTGCCTGCCATTCGCTGTGTTGGCGATTTATCTGAAGTATGGACGCTATCAGATGACATTCTCTGTCCTATCTTGCAGTCAGCCTGGGACGCGGTCTACAAAGACAAGATTCCACACACGGTTACAGCAGACGGGCCTGTCATCGCCCTCGTATGTTTTTTTTTCGCACATGATGTAAATCTGATCATTTTATTTGTAGACCCTCCAGCGGTTGTCAGAGTGGCGCAATAGCATTAGCAATGTGGCTCTCGTTGTACTCGCTAACTTCATGATCTCGCAGGAGGACCTCAACACCGATCAGGACCGTCAAGATTTCGCATCAGGCTTGCTCGAAAGGCTCTGCTTTTTGTTTGGGGACATCTCAGAGGACGGAGAGATGTCCAGACCATTCCAGTCTGACCTCCTTGTGCAGGTCCTTGTGCAGCACAAGTGTGCCACATCTGGCGCTGTCAACATACCAGGAACAAACAACACATTGCCGGGACACTCGAAGGGCGCTCTCGCTCTTGTTACGGCAGCGGCATGTATTTTTTTCCTCCTCATACAGCTGACTCACCCTGTGTTTTAGATGGAACGTGCCATCAAACTTTTTGCCAATGGGCAGATGCTTCTGAGCGACATCGACACTGCTGGCAACGGCCGAAACAACAAGACCCCGCTGCACATCAATCCGTCAACGGGTAAAGAGAGTAGTGTTCCATTGGCGTTTTCAGATGCCAATTGGGGCGTGCAGACCAGGGCTTACATCACGTCTATCAGCCGCTTGCCAGACTCGGTCGTTTACCGCAACTCGGAGCTCGCGCAGAGCCTTGCCATGAAGAGGCGTGGCACACGGATGGAGGTGGATGATGAAACTGAGGATGAGCGAGCCCTCATTTTCTAGAGGTAATGTTCTTCGCTCTTGTTTTCATTCACTACTATCTCGAATCTGACTACTACTACTAGTAGCTGGTACTACCTGGGTTGTTTTCTCGCTGCCACACTGTCGCCGTCTCATTGCTGTCGCTGCCGTCTCATTGCTGTCGCTGCCGTCTCATTGCTGTCGCTGCCGTCTCATTTCTGTCGCCGTCTCATTTTTAGTTTCACACTTATTCTACTACTACTACTTATTTCTCTCGCTACCTACTTAGTCGTCTTGTTTGGTTGAAATGCAAATGTTTTTTTCCTTGTAACAAGAGTGATTAAGCACAAATAAGTCGAAAATAAGTGCGAAAAAGGGGATATAAATTAAACCTATCATGATTGCAATGCAATACATTCTCAAATAAGTGCACAAAAAGTGGAAAAAAAGCGAAGAAAAGCTAAATACAAGAGGAAGGGATCTGCTTTTGAACTTGTTGAAGCTTGTGACAAGGAGATATGGTTCTTGTGCGCTCTTGTGAGAAAATAAGTGACGAAAAAGGAAGGTAAGGAATGTGTGAATTTACTGATGCATGATGATGGCAAAGGAAGCATGGCATGCTGTAACATCGACAACTATTGAGCATTGTTGGAATCACACCGAAATTCAACCGTGAGTAAGCATGTCATTTATTATTAACAGGGATCTCATCTGTAAGTAGGGACAGTTCATAGTCTGACAAGCACGGTGAACAGTGGCCCCCATGACCCTGTTGCGTGGAAAATTTTCATGAATTTGCCTCCAGTGAAATGTCTCTGCCTGAGCCGAAACTCGCCTAGAACATCACCTCACTGACCGCTATGCCGACACCGATTGGAGACCTGCTTTAAAAGCAATTATGGATGCCGAGGGTGACATAGATGCTGCTCTTAATGCTGTTGACACACTTGCTGCTGCAGCGTCTTGACGAACTGGCCTTAAGATCAGGATTCCCGCACGTCCAAAAACACTCACCCAAGTTACATCCCTCGAGACCGAACTCATGGACTCGATTGATGAGCTGAAGTCTCGTAATCGCATTTTTGGCAAGCCCCCACAGTCGAAGAGCTTTTGGACCCTGTTGAAGAGAGGGAAGTTGGTGGTCATGATTACGAGTTTCCAGGTGGGGACAAAGACATTGTTGAGGAAGTTCAAAGACAGATGGCAATTGAGAGGGGGGATATCATAGAAGTTGATTCAGATAGCGAGGAACACGAGGAAGATGAAAAGACGACACTGGAGTACACTTTCACAGAAGTTATTGCATTGTCACAGCAACTCGAAGAAGCTTGCCTTCAATTTGGTGAGCTTGGTGCCTCATTTGACCTGTTGAAACGGTTGCGGGCATTTAGGGCTTGCGTGCGCAGGGAGGAAATTCGAGGGGCAAAGCAGAGAACAATAGATTCGTTCTTCGGTAAATAGTTAATGATATGTCTTGTGCCACTCTCGGGTGTCACACTCTGAGGGAGGTCACATTCTGTCACTATTGTGACACAACTTCGTTCTGCATAAGTGGTGATAATGCATAGCCTCAGAGGGGTCCCGACGTTATGCATTATGAAAAAGTGTACTGTACTTCATTATGAGGATGACGCCCTTGGTGAGTGTTCTGCGCGCCGTTCACGCACATCTACTGACTTCTCGTACCTATTTTCTTCCCTCTCACCATATGC
>JABBWB010000957.1:0-10823 GCA_016628085.1 Suillus occidentalis
GGACGGCAGGGGAGGAAGGGGAGGAGGAAGTTCCACGATTTCGGAAGAAGTCATCTCCTTGTGTGACCCATCCTTGTCTTTCAAGGACTTCCTTCTGGTAAGCCACAGCATGCCTGATGGCTTAGAGTGGAGCTGAACAGTCTCTGTGATATTGGCATCAATCTCCCCTGTATCAGCGTGAGTCAACAACGTGTGGGCAATGAAGGTATTTACGTACACCCCATGTTCCGCATCGCAATCGTGAACTTCTTCCAGCTCCAGCGATATTTTCCCCCATTTACTTTCGCCATGACGCTCTTGAGCTCCTGAAGCCTGGCTTTCGCCTTGTCCCCCATGTAATGTTGGGCAACTTTGTGCCAGTACTCCTCTGGCACTTTCCGTTCGACGCAGCCAGCTTTGATCTGATGCAGAAAGTCATCAACGGGCATGTCCTTCTTCGACTCGCCGTGAAACCTTGGAGGATTCTCCCAAGTCTCGTAGATGAGCTCCAAATTGAACTCCTTGATCTTGAATGCTTCCAACATAGTATAGGATAGAGCGATGGAAATGTGAGGTGGTTAGACTGAGGACAAAGTTCCGAAATCGGGCGCTCCGGGTATTTATGCTGTGAACCTCGTGTTGGCGGTATGGGTGGTATCTTCCGGGGTACAGAATGAACGTGCAATGCTAGTGTCTTTTGTAGTCAAATGACTAAAATTTGATATGACCGATCGGATCTGATGTTCCAATGTGAATTGGAGCGTTGTATAGATCTAGAACAAACGGGATGTACGGCGTGGTGGGGCATGAGGCTGCTGCAGTTGCTTCAATTGCCGAGTGAATAGCGGAATGAATGCTCCATTACGCAGAAGAAGAATGGTGGCCGCCTGTTTGAGATAATCGCTTGTCGGGCGTAATGAAGAGGTAGGTTTGGGTGGTAAGTCCATATTGCGATGGGTCAATCTCATGTTGCGGTAGAGTTCGGGCCAATGTCGAGTGCAACATCCTCGAGGTTGATGTAGAAATCTATGGAAATTCGAGGAATATTCTGAGTACCCAAGATCGAACCCAGGAATGGACCAAGATAACTGCTAATATGAGACAGCCCTGCGTCAGCGCAGTATACGGACAGAGTGTTCGGAAAACGTTCTCCCGTTTGTTCGCTCCGCAGGGTTCGGTAGCTATGGGGAAATGAATGAGGAGCTTGCGGATGGCAACATAAACGGTACAAGCACTTTGGTTGGTAGTACGCTACGTTAAAACCACCGGTCGCCGGTCAATATTCAATCGCCGCCCGAGTGTTTAACGATTCGGTACCTCATGAGCGATGTGTGGCCCGTCATCGAATATCGAGCGCTCTTCTCTATCCCTTTGACGTCATGTCAAACGCAAGCGAAATGACTGGATCCTTGAAAACATATTTAGCGAATTCATCAGAGGACGCGGGGTATACTTATTTCAGGTGCGGTGACGTAGCGTTTCGTCGAGACAAATGGCGCCCACTTCAGTTGCTCATTCAAGTGGAATCTGCGCAGCAGGCTAAGGGTCCCGTACCGACATGGCAGTGATGCTGTCGATTCCAGCCTCGGAGAGTGATGGTTCATATGACTGTGGAACACTACCTGGGCAAAGTTTCGAAATGACTAAGAGGTGCTTAAAAATGGCTTACAGAGTGCGACCAAGCTGATGACTTGAATGTCAGTGGATGTGGAGGCGTACTTATGTAAGTGCAAGAGAGACGTAGCTCCGGACTGTGCTTCAAGTTAGAAATGAAGCCCAGGAGGTGGAGGTCTGGGGCTCCTAAAGTGCTCCACGTAATACAAGTTATACTAGTATCATCGAGATGTCGCGAACCTCGGGATGTTTTCCCTGATGAATCTGTCAATGCAGCTGCGGAGTTAAGTCAATGTCGTCAGAACATGCTTAGAACATGCTGGAGGAAAACGATAACGGGCTACTCACTCAGGCGTGCCCGCGAGACATATTACACAATCAGATGTGAAAGTGCTGGGACATCACATAACATCATCATACCACTCGTGTGGCGCGCACCTAGAAGAGACTATGAATAGGGTATCCAATTATTGTAACGCTTCGCTCTGGCACTTTTGACAAGCAAAAAGCCCACTACACTTTGAATCCTAGAGATTTGAAAGCCGTTTGTGTCAATGATCGTGTGTACGAAGGAGTGAGCGACTCAGTGTTCTGGGCATCGCTCCGAAGCATCCTATCATAACCCTATCGAGGCAACTTCACCCTTCAGTTAGCACCCCAAAGTTCTCTTTGAGTGCTTCGCAGCAGATGTCCAGAATATATGCATGGTTTTCGAAGTCCTTTAGACTTCTGATCAAAACACTATCACGGGACGAGTGTGAGCCCATTGGAAATCATGGGAAGAAGTCAACAACTACTTTCATTGTACACATCACGAAGCCCACCCGAGAATAAAGACGGAGCGTTACTTCGAGTGTTGTGGGCAGAGCTATTTCGAGGTTTCTGTCGGAAGAACTAGCAGAATTACCTTCTACCAGTGTGGTAGATAGCAGAATATGTGCAGTCCGGTTGAACGCACCGTCAAGAATCAAGATCCTTCAGATTCTCCACCTTCCGGTTATGTCTTCAGTCTGAATGTTGATCAACATTATGTGATTCTGCTCGGTGAAGTAGAGAAAAGATAAAGTTCAGATGTAATGTTATCCTCTCTTCAAGAAGGAAGCTTTAACTTCAAAGCTTTTTATGAGGATGGCACATCACGATGTAGCCACCTCTACCAGAGGATACATAAAAGGATCTAGTCAAGAACAGACAATCTTGAGTCAGCCGGTACTTGTGTCAACAAATGATAGACTCATTACTTGCCGTATAGGTTGGTGCCACTGGTCGAAAATTCTCTTTTAAATGGTTGGTATTTGAGAAGAGCGTGCTTAGAGGACAGATGTTTATAATATTGAGAGTTGGTTCTACTCACACGTCACTTGGCGGCGAATATGCCGCCATGGTGAATGCGATCTCATTAATATGCCATGAGTGAA
Organism: Suillus occidentalis; assembly: GCA_016628085.1. Taxonomy (NCBI): domain Eukaryota; kingdom Fungi; phylum Basidiomycota; class Agaricomycetes; order Boletales; family Suillaceae; genus Suillus; species Suillus occidentalis. Next base: position 3,012 of record JABBWB010000957.1, read on the forward strand.
CACAAGCCCGTAATCGTGACGAACAAACGTACGTGGCTCGAAGTACGCATAATTGGGGCGGTACCAAGTAGTACTAAGTTCAAGGCGCTTGTCTTCGACTTCGGCCCGTCGCCGAACAGGTCACCCTGATCGACAGCTTCTTTGTTGGCATTTCAATCCACCAGTGAGAAAAATACCGCTGTATAAACATTCCAGTTCATATTTGGTCGCCAAGGGTCGCCAACAAGACAGCATCAATCGTGAACTTACAATGAGTCACAGACCCTTTTGTGATTTCGAGTGGAATAATTTGGTATAGGTCCATCTAAAGTTGCACCGGAACTGCAGTGGCGCGAGCGTATATCTAGCAGGACCAGGATTTAATATTTAGGATTCAGGGAGCTGACCGGAGTTGATCATGACCTTAATAATATGACCACTAGTGAGCCCTGGCGCTGCTAGGCAACCAACCTCATTTACGTAATATACAAGTAATATATATTGCAATTATGGTCTTGCCATAGCTTGCCATTCCAGTACTTTCGCTCACACTTGAAACGGTTCAACGCTCGAACATTCAGGTTTCAATCGTGCTCGTGCTAAAATCGTGACATTGAATCGCAGAGCATGTATCGCCACCAGCCTATAACAGGTTTCTATCACCACTTCCAGAAAGGGCGATCTTCTTCGTGTACACCAGGTCCCTGCGTGCGTAATTTCTGCCTAGGGCACACGTTGGTTGACAGAAGGGTCGGCCCATCTGCAGGTTATTTGACATATGTGCCTGACCTCCGTAGGCAGTCTTGTACAGCAACTCCTGCCTTGGGAAGATCAGCACTGGTGGGATTTCCGTGCCACAGGCTCCAACATGTTCGCGCAAGGTGCCGTTTTTGACCAGGTTTGCATTGACGCTGCTTGTCGCCCTAGGCCTCATGTGACGCCACATCTCCTCCCAGTGATATCAATGCATATTTGCGCTGAGATTGTTGCAGCTACGCCACCTTTAAGCTTAGTATCAAGCTTCAAACCTTATGTCTGCTTGACAGAACCAGGGTCTACTAATGTAATCCAATTTTCAGATCCAGATGTCGTCATTTCTTGTCCTTGTGCGTTCTCTTCCTGGACTCCATTATCTCTACTGCTCCGCAGATCCTGTTCCCCAGGCCTGTCAATTGTCATCCCTGATCTGGACTATTATCATCGAGGATTCCGGTGCCACTTCTCCAAGGACGGAGAGTATTTGCAATCCGATTGCTTTGAAGTTATAAGTATCATTTTGCGTCTTTACTTACCAGGATTCAGAATACCGTAGGTCCAGTCACCCCGATTTTCTGTCGTCGAGAAAAAATACAAGGTAGGTTCCTTGCTCTCCATGATTTTGCAGCACTAGTTTCTGGACAGGTCCCATGGCACGATAGTGTTTCTAAAATGTTCGAGAGCGGTAGCTTTGCGACTTCCCGATTCAACTCTAGTCAAGACCAGATGTTGCCATTACGACAATATTAATGTTGGATCACAATCAATCGCATGCTCTATATAATAAATATTAGTAGCGATATCTATAGGGAATGGCAAAATCAGCGCATCCATCAACTTGCCGCTGAATGGCAAAAATCGCGCAGTTTATGCCGCGAACACAGGGAAAAAATGAAAATAAACTCAGACCTCTCCACAAGAGCGCTGAGATAAAAGAGCGAGTGGGATAATCGAGGTCTGGCCAGTCTCAACCGCAGCCCGCGGATCATAGCTTGCACGATGAGAGATTCTTCTCGAAAATCGTCTGAGCAGGAGAAGGCGCCAGGTTATGGCATTCAAATTGGGTGCGTTACGAGCTGAAAACGCGTTTGGTACTATTCATTCACCCTCCATATAGTTATCGCACTCTCTCAATTCGCGTGGAAGAGAAGGACCTCCCTTCAAAGGCTAAGCAATCCACAGATCCAGCAGATGCCATAGCTAGCATCGACGTCCACCTAATCAGCACAGAAGAGGTGTACACCCGTTATTCATGCCATCCTACTGTCGGCCTCGAGGAGGCAGCAGTTCAACGAAGGTCCAAGGACGGCAAGAATGTCATCAGCCCACCCCCGACCCAACACTGGAAGAAGATCCTGAACTACATTTTTGGAGGCTTCAATTTCCTCATGTGGATCGCGTTTGTCGTCACAACAGTACGCGTTCATGAGTTTTATTCTGGCCAGTGCTTCACACCATTCCTCAGCTTTCATACAAGCCTCTGGGAGGTGCCACCCCTGCCCCTGTCAACCTCGGAGTTGCAGTTTTACTGGTACGTTTGAGTCTATGCCGTGCTTCAATTCGCTCACCCTCCTCAGATGCTTGTCATCATCATTTCGGCCACGTTCTACGCATTTGTGGACTGGAATGCCAGCCGAATCATGAAATCCATCAAGTCTCTTATTGCGCACGAAGCCGCTGTAATTCGTGATGGCAAACAACAGCTCATTCCTGCCACAGACATTGTCGTCGGAGACATTGTGGTTCTCAGTACCGGCGATCGAATTCCCGCGGACCTCAGGATCGTTGCTGCTTCATCTGACTTGCGCTTTGACCGTTCGCTACTCACTGGAGAAAGGTGATTACATTTTAATGATCTAAAAGCTTGTCTCATAGTTTACCAGTGATATGGTCCCGGGATCTCTCGACGCTACATCTGACAACGCCCTGGAGACGCGCAATCTTGCACTGACCTCAACCTTCGTGACACAGGGTACCTGTAATGGTATTGTGTTCGCCACTGGTGACAGGACCATCATGGGACGCCTCGTTAAAATGTCTGGCGAGACAAAATTCAAGCTTACGACTATCCAGAAGGAGATCTGGTTTTTCACCAAAGTCATTTCCTCAGTCGCCTTCTCCATGTTTGGTATATCCTTGCTGCTCTTCGGCGTGTGGTTGAGGACGACCTATGTTGGTTTTGAAACCATTAGCATAGCAATCATGAACTCGATTGGCTGCCTTACGGCGTTTGTGCCTCAGGTAAACTAACTTGGTTTTCTTCATAACCTCTCTGACATTATTTTTCATGAAGGGACTACCCCTCTGTGTTGCCCTTTCGTTGACTATCATTGCCCGTCGCATGTCGAAGCGGCACGTTCTTGTCAAGAATCTCGCAACGATTGAAACGCTTGGATGCATGTCCGTCCTGTGTTCAGACAAAACCGGTACTTTAACTGCCGGCAAGATGGTTCGTTCCTGCATGTCTATAAGTTATTTGTTTTATTGACTAACATTTTTCAGGCTGTCGAATCAATCGCCTTTTTGGATAGCCATTTATTGATCAGTGAAATTGACGCAAAGATTTCCGAAGCGCCAGAACCCAAATCCTTCGCTGGCTTGAATGCTTTGCACCATACCGCACGGCTATGTAACGGCGCAAAGTTCGACTCTGCGACTGCTAACCTGCCCATTCAAGAGCGAAACGTCAAAGGAGATCCCACGGACACGGCCTTACTTCGCTTTTCTGAAGCTCTGTCTATCCCAGCCTTGGACATTAATACGCCAGAGCTGCTGTCATCCTGGAGAAAGCTCTTCGAAATTCCCTTCAATTCGAAGAATAAGTGGATGCTCAGCGTCGTCCAGGAGACTAGAACGACTGAGGGAGATATCACTGAGAGGAATTCAACTGCATGGATACTCGTGAAAGGCGCTCCGGACATGCTGGTCAAATCCTGTAGCACAGTGATGAGGTCCGATGGCGCCATTGTCCCTTTCGATGAAGCGTCAAGGCAGCATATGTCCGATCTTCAAAGTAACTGGTCGAGTGAAGGGCAAAGAGTACTTGCTCTGTACGCGTTACTATGTTTGTGTGGGAATAATTTACTGACACTTGTTCAGGTGCCGCAAGCCATTGGACGCTTTGAAACCGAACCTTTCTCCAAATGAAATGGAGGAATTGATGTACTCGGAGATATGCAATCTCACTTTGGTCGGACTGGTCGGTATCCGCGATCCGCCCCGTCCGGATGTGCCATCAAGTGTGGTCGTTATTCGCCGCGCTGGTGTCAGGGTTTTCATGGTGACTGGAGACTTCAAGCTCACTGCTGTTGCAATCGCCCGCCAGGTGAGTTGTGTCGAGCGGTTACCTCCTGGTACTTGGGATTAATTCCACTATAGGTCGGCATCATTACACAACACTCCGTTGATACCATCGATGACGTCAAGGCCGCAGCGTCCGAGAAGCACCTCACCGATAAAGCACTCTCTGCTATCAAGCCTTCGGAAGATGACCCTATCCGTGCATTAGTGCTCACAGGAGAGGATGTCAGCACTCTGACTCCCTTTGATTGGCACATCGTTGTCGGACAGTACACTGAAATTGTGTTTGCCCGCACCACGCCTGATCAAAAGATGAAAATCGTCGAGGAAATAAAGATTCGTGGCGACAACACTGTGGCTGTGACTGGTGACGGTGTCAACGATGCACCCGCTCTCAAAGCCGCTGACATTGGTGTCGCGATGGGAAGCGGTAGTGATGTGGCGAAAGAAGCTGGTAAGGTCGCGACATATTGTTTGAGACAAAATTTAACCCCTCAATCCTCTCAGCTGCACTGATCTTGTTGAACAACGACTTTGCGTCCATCCCAGTGGCCATCGAGATGGGTCGCCTGGTATTTGATAACCTCAAGAAAGTGACGCTTTACCTTATGCCTGTAAGTCGATGCGTCATCAACAAGAAGATTCTTACTTACCCAACTCAAGGTTGGAAGTTACACGGAGTTCATGGCAGTGGTCTCAAATGTTGTCTTTGGAATGCAAATTCCTTTGAGCTCCTACCTACAAGTTTGTTTCTCTATCACAAATGACGTAGTTATGTCAATCTCCTTGATGTACGAAAAAGCTGAAGCAGGTAAGCCTTTCATCCCTCTCAGTCTTCGCCCTTCCTCAGTGCACGACAGATCTCATGATGCGGAAGCCTCGCAATGCTAGAACCGACCGCCTTACAGATTGGAAATTGTTTTTCCAGATCTACTTGGTAAGTTGTTTCGCATCAAGTGATGCTTTGAATTTATAATTCACTTATTTCTAGTTCCTTGGACTCATGGCCTGGCCGTGCGCGATGAGCATGTGGTTTGTATACATGAATCAGCAAGGCCTCGGATTCAGCGATGTTTTCTTTGCCTATAACAAGTGGAACACTACCCCTTATCACGGCTACTCATCGGATCAACTCGCTCATTTTGTGAATGTGGGGCAGTGCATTTAGTGAGTGGTGATAACATTTACTCCCAATTTTTATATTTATTATCATAAAGCTACGTGACGATGGTCTTTATGCAGTACGGAAACCTCCTCGCCATCCGAAACCGCAGGGTTTCTCTACTCCAGTCCAACCCTCTATGGGGACCTCGCAAGAATATTGCAGTTCCAATTGGCATGGTCGCAACTGCCTTAATTGCCGTAACGAATTTGTATGGACCAGGTTTACAGCACGTCTTTCTGACGAGTCCTATACCTGGGATGTTCTGGGGCCCTCCATTCGCCTTTGGCTTAGGAATTCTCTGCGTAGACGAAATTCGGAAGCTGATTGTGAGAACATACCCAAAGGCAAGTGCCAATCTCTTCCAAGTTGCATTCTTGATGCTGATGCGGCCAATTACAGTCGATCGTCGCCAAAATGGCTTGGTGAAACCTCTGTAATCATGTTACTCGACTGCTAGTTTGCTAGATGGGTATTTCTGTCAGCGCTGTCGAACGCGAATACTGCCAACATTATATAGAAATGATACAACAATGGAGGAAGCGCGCGTAGGCCCATATTTCGTCGCCAACAACGTATAAATTAATAAATTATACCGGAACGAATATTATACGAACAATATGTCATGTTGTACAATTTCTATGCCACGTCTAGTTGTCATATGGCCGCACGTCCTCGACTCTCACGTGAGTGGGAGTAGCCTCTGTCGCATGCAGCAAGATGATGCGGCTGTCCGTATATGCAGAACATCACAGTGGTGCGAGCGCCGATCCCCGACTCCTCTCTAGGACTCAGTGGTAAATTTGAACATACTCTACTAGTCTGGCTTCCCTTTGTGCATCCTGGCCGTGCCAACATATTAATGGTAAGACTGATGGTGCATGAAATGGATCGCATGTCTTGAGCAGCATGATCTTCATCAAACGTACGTTGCGCCCACACAAAATAAATAATAAATTCATGCGCGGAGCCATGGCTTTAGCGGCTGCAGAAGACATTAATATTCTGGACATTAAAATACATTTATTATATTTAGTGAGATGCTAGACCCCTAAACACTATTTGATCCGGTCCGATCTTACCATGCTTAAAGGCTGCGCTTGTCGTTCTACCCTCTCCTAAGGTACAATGTTAATAAGATTAGCCTCTCGGAGTATCCCGCCACCACAACGGACGCCTCCTCGTCAGTTCAAGAGCTGCGGCACGATCAAAGTCATAAGCAAGTTTTCCTTCCCAGCAGCTTTGCATCCAAAGCTGGACGCTTTCTCTGACCTACATTTATTGACTTTCCCATTCAAGGCTCCAGCAGAGTGGGCACAAAGTTGAAGCGATTTGGTTGAAATGATCGCCGTCGAAAAATGGAGAGATGCGAGGGTGCGACCTTGCATGCATGGCCTATTGATGTCGAAGACCCTGGATAGGATCTAGCCTCAGATATATTAAACTCGTAGACTATGGCCCGTGGGGAAAGGGAAGCCTGCAATATGAATTTACGTCTGTACTCCCCCAAAAATCAATACCTGCGCCAACACGGCTAGTTCAACATTGGACACCCACAATTGCTCGGTCCGATGGATCAGCTCCAAGTCACTGCCCGGGACGCTAGACGGTCCTGATGGTCCTTGCTGGGAGTAAAAAAAACCCACAAGCTGACAGAATTTTGTGCGGGGTGTATGGCGAAGCTAAGGCACCCGCATATATAGAAAGAATGGCCCCCGCGTAAAGTTGGCAACGGCCAGCCGAAAATCTCATGGGTTCGTAATTTACCCACTCGGAGGTCGCCTCGTCACCGCATTTGTTCGCACGACAGAACGATGGCGATACAGTAATTGTGACATTTGCACCAAGTTCACATGGTTCACGTACTGCGCTGGAGTAGAGGCATAGATACCATCGGGCGATGGCATGGACTTGCCTAGCTAGAGAGCCCGAGGGTCTTGTCCCTTTCTTCCCGTGCTCTCGCGCTAAACATCATCCCTCTTCCATATCTTTTTGGGTCACTTGACAGACTTTCTGGTGGTCCTTTAGTGAATTGTCATTGTCACCTTTATTGATTGCTCGACACAACTCTAATTCTCATGATTCTTTGATGAAGAACACACCTGTGTAACAGCGAAAACTCAACACTGATAAATTTTCATTATATACCAAAGATATATGCCACGCGTGCAATGCTAAGAATTGCAACGGTGTGTAAGTATAAATGTAAAGGGTGCAGACGAGCAGGTGCTGACCAATTCATGTGAATACGAGTATGGGCGCGGGAACACTGTGGTCTTGGTGTGACAGGGTAGCGGGATATTGTACTTGGGTGCGATGGACACCGCCAGCGACAAGAGAGCACACGCGAGGGCGCAACTGTGCGTGGTAGCATCAAGGGCGCGCGAATGTACAGAGGCCATTATAACATGATCAGAAAGACGGATGGCAAGCCGAAGGTTCAAAATCAATGTCTTTGGGGAAGAACAGTTGTTCTACATGTATGTTGAGTTGTATTCGAATAGCGCTCGACCAAACAATCAAATGACAATATTGACGCTCTGGAAGCTAATGATAGAACGGTTCAAAATACCTTTGCCGGGGACAATTGCATTGCATCCAAAATTAGGTCAGGC
>JABBWB010000958.1:0-10820 GCA_016628085.1 Suillus occidentalis
GGTTGTGGATGTCCAGATATCAAATCAGATGATGGACAGAGGTAGCAGGGCTAATCCTACTGAGGTGTGACATGCATAACAGGAAGATGGATGATGATAGGGATGGAAAGTTGGGTTCGGAGTATGGGATATAACAATGACATTACACATGGGGGCAGTAAGATATATGTACAGTAAGCAATAAAACTGTTGCAATGTTTATATGATTTTGATTGTTTAAGCTATATCATTGCTGGGTTAGCTGCTATGAGAATGTGGATGAGAGCATTATTGTAGCCCTACATCCAGGCTACAATAGTCATACTACATATAAGGTGTGAAACAATTTCCTTAAAAAGATATAAGCTATTTATAACAGGGTATGCATTGCAACAGTTTTGTTGCTGATGATTCTAGATATAATCATTGTTAATTATTAGTAGATAGTGTATCCTCCCTTGGCTTTAATCACTGCCTCAATTCTCTTTGGCATTCTTACTATGAGATTCTGACATATGGCTGCATCAATCTGCTCCCATTTCCTTTCTATACACTCCCAAAGCTCTGTCATCCCATTTGATGGATTAGAGTACTTTGTAAGCCTTCTTTTTAGGATAAACCATAAATGTTCAATTAGATTAAGGTCAGGAGACTGCAGGCCATATTATGACCTCATATTCATGATCCTCAAACCACTTCTTGGCCTTCTTACTAGTATGCTTGGGGTCATTGTCTTGCTAAAAGACAATGTCTGCAGGAGACTTGTCATAATAGTTGAGAGTTTCTTAAAGTTCATCCTCCAAAATACTAGTGTAAAGGTCAGCATCCATCTTACCCTCAATCTTACAGGCCAACCCTACACCCTCCCAAGTCATACAGCCCCACATCATCACTGAACCTTTCGCAAACTTCACTGTTCCCTCTACTAGCCTATCACTTAGGCCTTCTCCTGCCTCTTTCCAAGCCCACTTTCTGCCATCTGACCCCAAATGATTAATTTTGATTTCATCTGACCATATAACTCTTTTCCAGTCATCCACAGTCCAGTACTGGTGACTCATAGCAAAGTCTAGTCTTGCTCTCCTATGACATTTGATAAGAAGAGGGTGTTTTTGCTTGATCACAGCCTTCATTCTAGATTTCTTCAAGTAACAGCATGTTGTCTGAGAGGATATAGGCTGGTTCTTGATGTCTTAAACTGATCTGGTGACTTGAGTGGCATTTTCAGCTTCACTAGTACTGATTAAGCAAATAGCATATTAAACATCAGAGAAGGAAAGGATAGAAGGACAACCACCAAAGAACTTTTGAAGGTCAGAATGAAGTTTAGAGCAAATTCTGCTAATGGTACTATAGTATACACCAGTAGCATGTGAGATATCCCTTGTAGATTGCTTTAAATCAAGGTGAAAGAGGATTTGGTTGGTTGTTTCAGTAGAGAGGGCTTTCATGATAATGAATGTTGAAAAAGTTGAACATTTGACTTTGTTTATATTATGTTGATCAATTTACATGACACATGACACTATAAGACATACCCAACAACATAACTGATGTCTATTGATAGGATTTTTCTATTTAAAAACATCAGCAACAAAACTGTTGCAATGCATACCCTGTTATAAATAGCTTATATCTTTTTATGGAAATTGTTTCACACCTTATATGTAGTATGACTATTGTAAGATAGACCTCATTCAAATACATGTAGATCACATGACTTTTCGTGACATTTGTGTTACAATGCCTAAGGATGTTTGTAGAGACACCTTTAAAAGAATCTATTCCATCAGATTGTTTGCATGCATGGTGTGAACAATCTGATGGAACAGATTTTCTTATTTTGCAATTGTGAATGAGTAGTAGTCTTTACAAGGATTGAGTTACTGCTGCCTTGTTACATTGTGGCTGTACAGTGTGACAACAGTATCAATGCACCAGCAACTCGGCATCACCAAAACCACGCTCAAACAAGCTTGTCACACGATGTAACAGAACATCACAAAGATGTCACGTCATGTGATGTAGATGGGTTTGAATGCGGCCTATCTTAGCCTGGATGTAGGGCTACAATAATGCTCTCATCCACATTCTCATAGCAGCTAACCCAGCAATGATATAGCTTAAACAATCAAAATCATATAAACATTGCAACAGTTTTGTTGCTTACTGTACATGCATCCCCATGCTCTGGTTACTCTAGGTGTACTGTCTACTTGCATTTGCGACTTACTCCGGGCATTTGTAATGTCAGTAATGCAGCTGTTTTGGCCGGCTTGGCAAGGTGAGGCTTTGGAATTGCATGTAGCACTGCCATCACTTTGGATGCAGGACCTACCATCCTGGGCTTCTTCAGTAGAGGTCTCTCATCAGTCAAGTCATCATCCAAATCATCCTCCATGTGATGAGTGGCACTCTCCATATCACTCTTGGATTTGGTCGATGAATCTCAAGGCCTTTGGACGGTGACCCTCTGCTGCTTTCTCACTTTATAAGTCCAAGAGGGTGACTTACCGGACACCACAGATGGTACCGTGTCCCCATCTTTGTTCTTCCATGCTTTGAACAGAAATGTGGGTCATTTGCCTGCTTCCTGCTGAGCATGCCAGAAATGGAGTAAGGCAGTTGTGTCCCAATGTTGCAGCTTCAAAGGCTCCTTCAAGTCAACATCCACCAGAAGATATATCTAGGCCACAAAGTCATCCTGACTTTGCATGATGGCACTTCATGGCACAACTGCCTTGTCCTTCCCGGAACATATTCCTATGTCCCTGTATTCAACAATTTCTCAGATGATGCAATGAGAGACTCACAATGGTGCAATGTAAGGAAAGCCCTCACTATGGCCTTCTTCTCCTCAAGTTTTGTGTCCCTGATGTCTGGAAGCAACACCGTGCCTCCCTCATCCATTTTGAGTTTGAAAGCTGGTTTGCGAACCCTTTTTTGACCTCCCTTGACCTGATGTCCTTCATCTTGTGCCCTGCCACCTATCATTGTGATGCTCAACATGTTAAATCTGTCATAGATGGTTCAAACACTCACTGAACTGTTCCTGTATGTACTCCTGCCACACTGGCTTGATGTCTTCCCAGTCCTTCGTCTTCATGAAGCTGTCCCTGTCTCCTAATGCCTCCTTGTCATCATTTCTGCATGAATATTTGAAGATGAAAGATCTGCACCCAAGTATAAAATGGACTTACATCCCGAACAGCACCTCTCCCTTTTCATTCTTCCAAGCAGACATCACAAAACTCTCATCCTGCATTGCCTCCACATCTTGTTGGAAAAGTGCTCCATATATGCCGGACCCTTCTTACAAGCAACTTGTGCTTGTATCTCCGGAGGTGGACAGTTGTTCAACTACTCTTCCGCTGTTTCTTTTGCCTTCTCCTGCTTGTCATCATCCAATTCAGCCATGACTCTCTTCACTGCTGCCTGATAATGTTTGAACATACCAGGATCTCCTGGCTTTACCCCGGACTCATCCTCAATCCTCTTCAGCACCTCTTTGCATTTCTGCTGGTAGACCACCATCCTGGGTGTCCATTTCCTCCCATACTTGACGGTGTCCTTCCTTTTCTTCTTTTTCTTGTTGTTGAACAACCAAGTCTTGTACATCTAAGAGTTGATGAAAGAGTATGATGTTAAAAATTTAGTTTTTCAACACAACACAGACAAGCCACCTGCTTCCTCTTTCTCCATTGTTTTTGGTCCACCTTAGGAGCAAACAACCTGATTGCCCTTGCCACAGCAGTGAAAATCCCTCACTTCTCACTCCTTTTGGCTGCAGTCCACTCAGGAAGGTAGTTCTTCAACTCCAAAATATCCTTGTCTGTGAGCTTCTGCAACTGTGGTTGATGCACCCTTTGTCTTCTGGAAGTGGTGTTGTTGGAATGACCTGTTCTTGCCATCATCAATCAGATTGCAGAATGGGCTGAGGATTTGCAAGGTGGAAGTACTAATAAATAGTGCAAAGTTGAACTTTGAGCAAAGCCTAATAATAGGTTAATGGTTAATTGACCTATATGGGATGTGAAGCCATTAATGGAAATGAATTTGTAATGAGCCAACAGGACTGCACAACATCATATTGCAATAACAATTCATTACACCTGAGCTGATGCCTTGTTTGCTATATTAGTAAATAAGATAAAGATTGGTAGATGCACCCTGGTGCAAAAATATTACAGGGTGGAGGCAAGGGGCAGCAAAGGTAGGAAGACTTGGGTCAAGGTCCCACTTGTAGGCACAAGGTGACATGCCTACAGGTCCATACCTGACTCTCCCCCAGAATCACCAACAATTCAGCCTGTCGAGGCACCACCTCCTTGGGAAGACTTTCCTGACAATAATTATGAGCATGACCAAGGCTCATTCGAGCCTTTGCAACTCCCAAAAACCATGGCAAGTTCATGTAAAATATTCGAGATTGATTCAAATGATGGCTAAGTATAAAAAACTCTAGAGTCAAAACAACTACCTCAGGCAATGGCTGCCAAGGCAGGAATCATATCTACATCACCTCCTGGATAGAGAAGCTCCACCAGAAGACAGGAGATGCGTCATCTGCAAACAGGATGGAGTGTACAAATGTCAAGATTGTCTTGGCCAGCCACTCTATTGCACTGGCTGTTGCAGGAGTCAACATCGCAGCAATCCTTTCCACTGGATCAGTCAATGGAATGGACGATTCTTCGAGCGGAGTTGTCTCGCTCATGTGAGACTCATCATACACCTTGGCCATGATGGAAAACAATGTCCGGTGGTCGCAGATAGGTGGAATTTGTTCAAAGAAGATGAACCTGAAGACTAGCTCAAGCCTGAAGATCTGCCATTTGTGTCCAGACCTGAGTTCTAGCTGAAGGAACACACCATGGTCATCATCGACAAGTCCAGAGTTCATTGCCTGGAGGTTTGATGCTGTGATTGTCTGAATGCCATGAGTCCAGACATTGAAATATTTCAACATGGATTTTTCCCTGCATCTTTCAACAGGCCCAAGACCGTGTTCACCTTCACAGTGCTTGATGATTTTCTGCTGGACAACCTTGAATATGGCACCTCGGTGATGAACTATTACAGCAAGCTCCGGAGAATGACCTTGAGCATGTTTTGACACCTCATTCTGGTAATGCCTTGCCCTCTTCATCTGCCGGACATCATATTGACAAAGTGTGTGGCAAGGACCGATACAGAGAGCTCATGAGGGTCACTTGACAGTGGAGGCAGTTGGAGACAATGAAATGGCATGGCTTCGGACATCATTCTGACGACCCAAGCACAGGAGAACTCACATTATTTTACCCGGCATGTCCTCAGCCTGGTATTAATGTGCTGTTATCAGAGGATGAATCCCTTGATAAGTGAGTCCCATTCTGGAAATACACCTGGTCATTTGTGATGGACAGCAATTTCAAAGCTGAACATCTGCATCCCATTAAGCCATTCAATGAAATTTGGCTGTCCGATGGGCTTGGATTCATGGTTGAAAAGGACGGTTATAAAATGCATCTGGCAGAGGCTGCTGACATGGTGGAAAAATCAAGCTGCAACAACCACCGGGCGGTAAATCAAGCTAATGCTGCTTGGCACAAGCTGGAGTCCACTGGGATCAGGGGAGTCGCCTGTGCCTGAAATGGTTGCTGTGTCCCTCACTCCATGGTTGATTTTCAGAAAGGTGAAAGGCAAGCCACATGGGCCATTCCGCATTCAAGAGTTAACCATGCTTCACTTGCAGACAAATGAACATGGACTACGCCCTGTGTGAGGCTTCCCAGCACAACATGGAAGACATCACCAGGGCAGTCACCTTTTACAATATCAACTGTCAATACAACAAACACTTTTGGGTTCAGGTGCATCATGGATCGAAGCCGGTTTCTTGAAATGGCACCAGAATTAACCATCATTCCCGGAATCGGGTTGTGGCATGTTCATGGCCATCAGGACAGCTGCAACATCTGATATACATCCAACTTTATTGAAGGCATTGGTTGGATTGATGGAGAGATCATGGAGACCCTATGGGCATGGCTCAATCTGATTTCCCCTGCTGCTCAGGGAATGTCATCTCTGCACCAAAAGGAATGCCTTGATTATCAGATGAACGACTGGAATTTCTGCAAGATGATCCACATGAAAAAGACTCTATGCTGGAAATACAAGCTGGCGAGGAATGGCATCTCTGAAAGTGGGAAGGCATTTGACAGACTAGATGAAGCAGCACCCACTGATTTAAAGACTGAATGGTTGGCCAGGGAGAGGACAGCTCAGTCAAGCAGAATGAATGATCCTGTGGCAATGGACAAATACGAGATTAATATAAAAAAGGGTATGTTAAGGTCCATTGTCTCCATTGAGGTCAAAATTAATATTGCACTCAGCACCGAGCAAAAAGGAGATTGAGCTTAGATTATTAGAGAAGGGTAATGCCCGCAATGCGGCACCCTCTTGCAGATCTGTGGCAATGTGGATATTAATGAGGTTCATTGCTCATCGAGGTATGAAGGATCAGAAGAAGATCCACAGAGACACAGAGATTAGACATAGCCCATCAACGTGATCAGCTCCAAGGCCAGATAGATGGATTCACTCAGTCTGCTCTGACACATCTCAGGGAGGGATTTGATGCAGATGATAAACCTGACGACTTGAACATAGACATTCTGGATGATCTCAATGATGACCTGGAGAATTTCACGGAGACATCCAATACATGGATGAACTCTTCTGAGCTCATTGTCATCCTGTTGCCATCAAACCTTGAGGGAGATTGATGCAGACGATGCACAGCAGAGGATCTGATTCCCCTGGAGATGTCGCTTCATGAAGGGCAGGCCAATGATGCCCTTCACAATCTCCAGATCCACCTGTGCAACAAGGCCATTCTGTTCTGAACAACCATTAGGCAGGCCAAATCCCAAGCCCTGAAAACTCAAGCTTGGTCCCAGGTGATGTTGGTGCAGCAGGCAGTCTCCCTCCATGCCAGCATATATACAAAGACTAGGAAGCAAATGATAAAACTTGAGCCAGGGCATGACCAGCTTCAGAAATACAAACCCCTGCTCCACGAGCAACTCCAAATCAGCACTGCAGTGGGCGGCCCAAATGCCTGAGGTCAATGAAATGAATCTTTGGCTTGGTTGTGGTCCATTGAAGTTGACCTTGGGGGTCTGGATCAATCGTGGAATGAGGAATGTGAGTTTGCACTTGCATGTCATATCCTGCAGGTATCTGATGGGACCCATTTCAAGTTTACTGAGTCCATTGGCTGAGGGCAAAGGCACTATGGGATCAATGGAGGGAAGAAATGACATTGGTCGAATTGGAGATGGATTGGATGTGCAACTTTTTTTTTGGAAAGCAACCCAATGGAGCAACCGGATGTAGGAATCATTGGATAAACGACTATCAGGTCATACATGCTACTCCGGAAGGCAATCCAAAATGTATTCATTGCTCGCATAGGATGTGCAAGCAGTGTTTCAAGACCTACAGAATGTGTTGATAGCAGATGGTGATGAATGAATGTTGTGTTCTCATGAAGTCCCTGTTTCCAGAAACATAATTGAGTTCCAGGAATTGTCTGGAACAGCCCATGTTGGAGTTTGAATTTCTTATCCATCCATCAGTGATTCTTATCTTCACATCTTGACCATCTTCCACTTCCATTGCCAGCATCATAGTCCTGCATTAGCAATACCTGCAAGTCATGCATCCAGTTCTGGCTCTCCCAATCCTAGCAATCATTACCAACCCCTGAAGCTGGGCCTTTCAAACATTGGCAATGGCTACATTGTGCATCCGCACATGCATCTCTCAATATCAGATGGAAGCTGCCAACAATGTTTCATTTTCTGACTGGATCAAGTATTTTAAAGCTGGGGTGCAATGGAAGATGAATGTGTGTCAATGCTGCCCTGATGACTGTGTTGGTCAATGCTAAGAATCTGTGCAGACCTTTGTCACATCACTACTGCAGTACTCTGCTGCTTGCAATATCATGCTGGTTGTTCCAGTCCCGGTCGCTTATATCCTCAAATTGTATCCTATGCTTAACTGGAACACTGTTCCAGATAATGTCTTCTCATCCCACCTCCTGGCATTTGATGATGTTGCAATTTCAGGATATCTGACCCAGATTGTGTGTGAATATCAATCTCCATGGTGGATGGGTAACACCACAACCCTGGATGAACCATTGCATTGGGATGACATCATGGCCTCCTGCATTGCTCACTACCAGTGTTGGATGGTAAGATGTTAGCTCACTTGCATTGATTGATGACTCATCTGTTGTAGGAGGCTGTTGAGGATGAGGCTTTGGTTCTTCTGGAGAAGTTGAAAGACATTTTGAATCCCCCACTAATGGGACTGAAGTGGAAGAGAGAATGCCTGGTGGCATTGATGGAGGAGCAAGATAAGGGCATCCAAGACAAGATGGCAGAGGTGAAGATATACACTGCCATGCTTAAGAAATTGAGAAGAGCCAAAAGAGTGCAGTCCCATTCAGTCTTCATTGTATGCAAGATGTAAAATATGATAGTCATTCGAAAACCTCATGTCCCAACTCCCACATGCAATGTCCCAAGCTCTGAGTCCCAGACAACCAAGTCCTGAGTCCTGAATTTTGGGTTTCATGGTTCAGTGTAGAGACTCAATCCTGAGTAGCCTCACAATGGCCCATATTGTGATGTAGGTCATGACTATAGTACTACACATACAATGCGACACTTATGCGATAAACACAATGTTTGCAAGACATGCACAACTTAGGCAACACAAATGCAACATAGGCAACACTTGTGCAACTTGTGCGTGCCTAAGCGCCTTATGGCGCCTGACCTCCTGGAGTATTTTCCCATGTCCAACCAAGTTCCCAGGTATGCATTTCTCCATTTATCATTTATTTCATTATTGTACCATGTTTATTTTTCACTCCAGTTTTCATTATCTCACTACCAACTTACTACAAGTTTTTATCATGTTTTGAATAAATCATCACAAGCCCTAGTAGCAGTTAGCTCTAGTGGTTACATCCACATTGCACCTCATGTCTTAACACCTCATTAAGTCTCAGTATTGTCCGCATACCACTTTCACCCAGTTCCGCTTTGCAATGCATGACTTTCCTGTGCTTTGCACACCTGTAACCATATTGCATGCTTCGTGCGTTCGCCCTAGAGTTGTCTATATTCATGGATCCCAGCTCTCTTGCATACCCTAAGGGACGAGCCTATCGCACTCTTACTCTTCCCTTCAACATTTATATCAGCTGCACCCTCAGCTGAGTTGAAGATCCTTCATCGGGACTTGTGGCTTGGGACACAACAAAAGACAAGAAAAAACACAATACATAAAACAGGAAATACGAAACAACATTGCATGCAAGATATATAATATGATAGGCATTCAAAAATCTCATGTCCCAACTCCCACATGCAAAGTCCTGAGCTCTGAGTCCCAAGTCCTGAATTTTGGGTTTGGGGTTTCGGGGTTTGGGGTTTGGGACTCATGACACCAGAGATGAAACACCACACAAAACACAAAACACAACACATGAAACAGGAAATATGAGGCAAGAAACACCCTAACAAACAACTGATCTCCAATGTCCCAGATACCCTAACTAACCAACATGGTTGTCCAGCTCTGGGTCACCGAACCCCGAACTCCGAACTCCAAAACCCAAAATTTGGGACTTGGGACTCAGGTGTCTGGGACTCAGTATTCAGAACACACTATCAAGTTCCGAGTCACAAGTCCCAAACCCCAAAACCCAAAACTCAAAATTTTATACAGAGTGCCAAGTGCCAAAGCACAGGCAGTCCACAAGTTTGGGTGTCAGGGTTCTGTGAAATGTGTATGGAAATAACAAATCCCAATTTAACCTAACTAACCTAACATCTTCCAGTCTCATACATTGAGTGCTGAGTTCCAGGTTTTGGGACTCGGTACCCTGGCACGAGTTCCAATTATCAAATACTGAGGCTTGCATCCAAAATATCGAGTCCTCTAACTAGCTTTTCAAATGCTCCAATTGAGTATTGAGGTCTGGATAACAATTTTTCCATGGTATTCATTTGTTGGGATGTATGTAGATCACAATGCTTGCTCTTTGTTTTATCTTTCACATGCTGTATGGACCATCCACACTAGCCCATTCACATAATGGAACCCCAGCATAAATGTGAACAGAATCCCTCATATACCATGCCCAAGTAATCCAATCCCCTTCCACATCATAAACTCTGTGTCTCACAATCCTTCCAGAAAACACAATCATACAGCTAGAATTGTACTTGAACCCCAGCTGCAGGCTTGGCATCTTCATCTGAGCATTAGAATAGTTCCCCACAGTAGTGAGAATGTCAAAGCATTCAGGAATGGACAAATGGTCTTGATGATTGGGGGTTTCCCGATTGGAAATGATGGAGAAGGTGTTAAACACGGATGCCCAGTACTGCAGGGTCTCTGGCATCTGTGGCAGATCCTTGCTTACTGCTTTATGTCGGAGGTTTGACATGGTTCGCAACCCTGCAAAATACTGCTCAGGATGTATGACCCTGAGTGCCGCAGATGTGATGGCTGCTGGCCTTGCAATAGCTTTGAGGATATTCTCAGAGGAAGCTCCCTTCAATGATGCAGATACCTCCAGATCAGACAGATTCTTTTGGATTGGTGAGTTAGACTGCCAGAATCACCATCTCATCAGATTGTACCTTGTGTCCCTGCTGAAACCAAGCCGGAGAAAATTGATGCATGGGAGTTGAGCCAACTTTTCTGAGCCCTGTTTGAAACCACTTTGATTGGTTCACCAATTGCCATCAGCCTTTACACTG
>JABBWB010000959.1:0-10778 GCA_016628085.1 Suillus occidentalis
TGGCCAATCCAAACGCGTCTCCAGCGGACTCTATACCAGGTCTACTCAGATCCGGGGCACCATTCCGAGTCATTTCGTCGATTCAGTATACCGCACCAACGCAGCTCGAGGCTCGGCCATTGTATCTAGCAACCAAGCGCGCTCACGTTGGTCTAGATCTGAGTGAGCCTGGGTACTGGAACACCTACCTAGCCACCGTCCAGCAGCTTCTCGATCGCCCGTTTGCGCGCCGCTTCCTCACGGTTGGAGGGATCATATGGCGTATAGCCTTACAGTTCGGCCCAAAGACTCTCATCCAAGAAGCTCTCTCGGGGCCATCCTCAGATGTCACTCGCTGGAAAAGCGGTGAAACGCTAGACGACCTCTGGGACGATACTGTCACTCCTGCGGAACTGGAGATACTATTGGGCCAGGGTTTGGAAAACTCGGTGACATGTTGGCCTCCTCATGACATTTGGACCTCCTCCACCAGATGGTCAGGATTTTGGTCGGAAAAAGATGAAGCATGGTTCCAGTTGCAGCTAGCCAACTTGTCTTCAGGGAACACCGAAGCACCCAAAACCCGCAAGGATTGGAAACGATTCTATAAACCCATCTCAGACGACAAATCTGGCGACCCGTCGTTTCACGGCTCAGAGGCCTTCGCTCGTGATCTATTTCAGAAGTTGGGATACCGCGTTGACCGTGACCCTATCTGGGACCTGGACACTTGAAGGGGCGGAAGTTGGATGGATCATTCATCTGTGTCGGTCACTCGATTGGTATGTGGTTTTTCTCGATCTTTAGTCATACTCAATATACTAACAATGGCTCAAGTTTAGCTAAAGCACTGCAAATTTTGTCATACTTCATTTTCAAAATAATGTCTGTCTTCGGTGTTTGTTGAAGAGCATGGATAGAGTAGAACTACTTGGTGTAGGCTAGTAGCGCTCACATGAATGCTTGAACAATATATCTACTGCGCATGAATTCAGTGACTGAAGCTTTCCCTCAAGTTCCCTGTGTCTTCATAACAACACCAGCTCAGTCCCAACCCGACAAACGCTGAGCGCTGAGTGTTGTGTCTTTTCTATTCTTGTTTCTCTACCGTGACACTTTGCGTGGTACCTGAGGGCTACTTATGTAATTAGGCTTAGTCATCTTCATCCTCAACCTCTTTCCTTTTTGGCTTCCTCTCCTCCCTCTCATCTCGATCTTTCTTTAATATTGTCCTTCAATCTTGCTCTACGGGATCTCGTGTAAAGCTCGGCTTTACTCGATTTGCTCGTATAACCAGATTTGAAGCCAACTCAGCCCCCGGATTCAGACCTCTTAAGAGAAGCCAGGCTTTTCGTATTAGGTCTCGCTGGCATTCAACCTAGCCTGATCGTCCTCGAGGACCCGTGTCAATCCTCCTTCGAGCTCTACGAGCATCTTCAACTCTTTCCAGAAGCCAGGGCTTTCGTGCGAAGTTTCTTTGAGTTCCTCGGCGACCTGTTTGCGTCTTCGGGTCTTACTTTGAGAAGCCAGGCTTTTCGTGTTGGACCCGTGTCAATCCTCCTTCGAGCTCTACGAGCTTCTTCAGCTCTATCCAGAAGCCAGGGCTTTCGTACGAAGTTTCTTTGAGATCCTCGGTGACCTGTTTGCGTCTTCGGGTCTTACTCTGAGAAGCCAGGCTTTTCCTGTTAGTTCTCAAGGTCAGGATCCATGTCAGTCCTCCTTCGAGCTTTACCGGCATCTCCAACTCTTTTGAGAAGCCAGGCTTTTCATACGGTGTTTCGGTGGGCTCCTCAGCAACCTGCGTGCGTGTTTGAGTTCTAGAAGCGTTTCCGCAGTGTGCAGCATTCTGGGACAATATAGATAGAGCAACATTTTTATTTCCGCCGCAGGCTCCGTCAATTGCAATGAGTCTAGAGGTCATCGGTTTCAATTCATTGACTACGTTAGGACTACTCCTGCTGCTGCTGCCTCCTTAGTTGGTAGCTTATATAACGTAGTGTGTCGTCATCTGACACCACCCATTGATTAGCTCCCTTCGATTCTTCCAGCATTTTGCATCAAGATGGCTACTACCATCATACATTGCCCATCCTGCAAGAAAATATTCAAGACACGCTCACGTCTCAATGCGCATACTGCACTTGCCCCAAATTGCAAGTGGATCCGAACGATGTGTGACGTTGAGAATGAGGTCGAGATGAAGGATTATCGGGAGCTGAGTGATGGGGAGGATGATCACATGGGCAATCAGGACGCGGACGCCGCAGCTTTTGAAGTGGAGGAAGCGCAACAGCAGGCTCGTTCGCCGTTGCAGCCCAGTGCAATGGTGCCCAATGAAGCCACGTGCAATGGCCGTGAGGACGCCATACTTGCTGTCGACACATTTCCAGAAGCAGGCCGGGTCTTGCGGATTGATGACGCTGCTCATGTCACATACACCAGGACTTCTCGTGACTGCCAGGCCGAGGATAATCCTTACTACCCCTTTCTCAGTGAATGTGACTACGAGATAGCTCGGTGGGCCATACAGCAAGGGCCAAGTCAAAATGCCTTCTCGAATTTTTTGTCCATTGATCAGGTAAGTACGTAGCGGGGGCATTGATATTATGACTAAAGTATTTTTGCTAGGTAAAACGTAAACTCGACCTTTCTTACAAGAATGCCCGCGCGCTCCACCAAAAAATCGATCACGAACTCCCTGGTGTTACTCCGTGGCGCCGCAGTGTCATTCAGATATCAGGCATCAATGAAGAGTTTGAATTGTTCATGCGAGATCCTGTTGAATGCATCAAAGAACTGTGGGCTAATCCTGCCTATCTCGACCACCTCACCTATGCACCGGAACGCCGCTTCACAGATGAAGGGAAAGTCGAGCGCATTTACGACGAACTGATGAGTGGCGATTGGTCTTGGGAGGCACAGGTCCGTGGTTTTAAATGTTTCTTTGGCAATGTATTGAATGTCCTTCAGACACTCCTTCCAGATGGCGCTACTCTTGTTCCTGTCATACTCAGCTCAGATAAGACCCAGCTCTGCCAATTTCGAGGTGATAAAACCGCATACCCCGTTTATCTTACTATTGGCAATATCTCGAAGTCTATCCGCCGCAAGCCATCCTTTCACACCCAGAAACTCATTGGATACCTTCCGACCGTTTCATTAGATGGGACGGATATCTCGGTGGATAGCGCCCGCCTTACTCGTGCGCAGCTCTTTCATTATGCCATGCGGATGGTTACCAGCTCGCTGCGTGCTGGACCTCTGGCCAATGGGATAGAGCTTATAAGTGGAGATGGGGCAGTGCGCCTCGGGTTTCCTGTGCTCGCTGCCTATGTCGCAGACTATCCAGAGCAAGCATTGGTGACGTGCACGCGCTACGCCCAGACGTGTCCCAAGTGCTTTGTTACCAAGGATGAGCTAGGTAATCATGTCACCGGAGACCCGCGATATCAGAAAAAATCAATTCGCACCATTCGCCACGCTAGTCAGCAGTCAACAAGGGTTCGAGCTGATGCAGCTGTGAGAGACCATGGCCTAAATCTAATTCTCGACCCTTTCTGGATTGAGCTGTTGCACTGCAATATTCATGACGCCATTACTCCAGACATCCTTCATCAAATATACCAAGGCCTTGTCAGGCACCTTTGTGGATGGATCTCGACCCTTATCGGCGATGCAGAGTTGGATGCTCGCTTTAAGCGCATGCCTCGTGCGCACGGCGTCCGTCTGTTCTCGCATGGTATATCCGGCCTCACCCAAGTTTCTGGTCCTGAACATCGCGAAATATGCAAGCAACTCCTAGGATGCATTGTTGATGCACCAGGTGCACCCGCTGGAGTGATTCGTGCCACTCGTAGCCTCCTAGATTTCCTTGAAATCGCTCAGTACCAAAGCCATACTGAGGCAACACTTGGGTATCTCGCAGATGCATTGGATGAATTCCACGCCAACAAAGATGTTTTCATCAATCTTGGTGCACGCAACAGTGAAGACTTTAACTTCGCCAAGCTGCATTCGCTCGAACATTATGCCAACTCCATCCGTCGTTTTGGCACGACCGACAACTACAACACTGAGGCTACTGAGCGCCTCCATATCGACTACGCGAAGGATGCGTACAGGGCTACCAATAAGAAGGAGTTTTTGCAACAGATGACGAGATGGCTAGAGCGACACGAATCGATGGCTGCCTTTGATTTGGTCCTTCAATGGAGGCGTGGAGAGATTCCGAAGCCCCGCACTCGTTGGCGAAGGCCTCTGTCACCTGGTGTATACCTTGCGAAGAATCCTTCCGCGCGTGCCGTTCCGTTTCACGTACTAGAAAATCAATTCGGGGCCACGCATTTCAAGGATGCCCTCGGGGAGTTCATCGTCAACCAGCTTCAGTCTACTTCCCAACGTCGACGAGGCAACCGCAACCTGAATGCCAATATCTTACGAGACTTGGAAGCAGTTGACGTGTGGTATCGTATCAAGTTTGCGGTTCCGAATTTGCAAGTTGATACCGAATTCGCCACTTTGTGCACTGCACATGCAGAGCCAAAAAGACTGAAGACTGGTGGCATAGGAGAATTAGGCGCACGATTCGACACAGTTCTTATCAACGAGTTGGGGTGCGAGAGCGAGGATACTGGCATCGACGGTCTGTCATTCAAGTCTTGCTATCTGTAAAATACTGATAATGCCTGATAGGAAAACGAGTAGCACGACTCAAAGTTATTTTCCGCATTCCAGATGAATATGTCACGAAGATGTCTCTCCCAAGGCAGATCGGACATCTTGCCTATGTCGAATGGTTTTCACGACCTCGGAACAAGGATTCTAACTCTGGGATGTACCCTATTTCCCGAAGTTATCGAAATGGCGTGCTAGATGCCTCAGTGATTGAGGTGGATTCTATGTTTCGAACATGCCAGTTAGCGCCAAGGTTCGGCCGAAGGGCGAATCGTGCATGGACATCGAACAATGTTCTTGATCGCTGCGAGCACTTCTTGATCAATAACTTCATCGACCATCATACCTATCAATCTATCTGGTGAGATTTTACTATCATTCCGTCATCGCGTCACAAGTGCCTGGTTAGCATCGAGTACGGTAAGTTTGTCGATTAAATACTCAAGTCGAGATCACGATCACTGAGGCTGATGAGTATTCAGATGTATGGAGCACGCACTGGCACTACACTTACTAGAGGCGTCTCTGGTGCTTTCCTGATACTATGGACTGGAGTCGTAGCCATTTCACATTCGAGTTTCTCTCGGAGTCTGCTTTTGCTTCCCGCCCAACACCAGAGACGCGAGGCGTTTCTGGTGCCGCGAAGTGGAGTCTTAGTCATTTCGAAAAGTACATTCGAGTTTCTCCCGCAGTCTGCTTCTCGCTTCTCGCTTCTCGCCCAACACCAGAGATGCTAGGCATTTCTGGTGCTTTCTATGGACTAGAGTCTTAGTTGAACTCTTTGATGAAGCCTACTTACATGAGGCGCTAGTATCATCATCTCCCTTGTGTGTCCTCCATGTTTGCTCAACGGCGCCCTCGCGGTCCTGCTGCGTTCTGGCACTCAGAGCCTGAGTCATGAGTCCTCACGTGCTCCTAGTAATATTATGCACTCAGGCTGGAGTCGTACTACGTCATTTCCACATTCGAGTTTCTCTCGGAGTCTGCTTTTGCTTCCCGCCCAACACCAGAGACGCGAGGCGTTTCTGGTGCCGCGAACTGGAGTCTTAATTATTTCGAAACCCACATTCGAGTCTCTCCCGCAGTCTGCTTCTCGCTTCTCGCCCAACACCAGAGATGCCAGGCATTTCTTGTGCTTCAAATTTTTACTGGAGTCTTAGTTATTTCCCAAAGCACATTCGAGTTTCTCCCGCAGTCTGCTTCTCGCTTCTCGCCCAACACCAGAGATGCCAGGCATTTCCAGTGGTGCTTCAAGTTTCTAGACCGGACTGATCGGGTTCATGAAGAACTGCTAGGCGGTTCCGAGTGCCTACAGTTGCATGGAGCATGCATTGGCACTCCACTTAGCGGCAAAACGTTTCATTGAAGACGTCGCTCCTACACCAGTAAGCATCGTGCACAAGGATGCAGTTCACGCTCAAGCTGAAGATGAGGACGAGGACGAGGAAAGTGTTGAATTCGATGTCGGCGACACTGTTGGCCCGTGAAGGAGGAGTTCTACTAGTACTAGTAGTAGCTAGTATTCTATTCACACTCTACATGTCATTTTGCATGGTGGTAATTTTGATTTTTTTGTGCAACAGAAGGCATCGGGTGACCAATGGTCGAGTTCGAGGTTCACAGATATAGGGTGATAATAATCTGATATGCCAGTGCTTTATTGCCATTCCTAAAATAAGTTAAGACATATTGGCTACTATAAGACTGAAAGGTTGTGCTACATGTACAATATGACTGAACAATATACTAGAGAAACTATGGATGCTATTTAGACCATGTAATGGTGAGTTCTAGATATATGGCTAGTATATGCCCTTAGCCATATGCTATGGGGAGCTACAACACAGACCAGAAGTATTATATGTATCACATATCCAAAATGATAAGCTATGGGTACTATGAAGGCTATAAATAGCTAGTTAAAGGTAGCCAATGCTATGTACACTATGTAAGAATAAGTGCTAGAGCTATAGTACCAAATTTTTTCTGATGCAGTTCTTCCACCAGCGCAACAGATCATGACCTCACTTCTCTGTACTTTTCTGTGTCTGGTAGGGCAACGCAGTGGTTTCCCCTTTTTTCATTGTGATTCAAAATTGTAAGCCCAGCGAGACGAGAGTCTCTTAATTCTTGGAGGTCCGCCTATGTCAAAGGTAGCAAGGACAAGTCTTATATTTTTGAGTGCTAAAATAAATTCCTTCCACTGTGTTTTCAGAAGAAAAAAAAAGGAGCTACTGGCACCTGGACTTGGATGACAACCAAGGCAGGACGTCAAGGGTCTGATTTAATTCGACCATATGAGGCTATTACTTCACAATAGATTAGCCTTCATATATAGTCTAATTACATCATGCTTAATCGGACAAATGTGGATCACAGGAACATATCATGATTAATTGGACAACCGCAGATCGCGGGAACATTGGTTCATTTTTTCTTGTTCCTAATGGACCACCTCAAAGGCAGGACCACTGAGCTATCAGCAACTCTAGGGAGAAGGGTAGGAGAGATAATGGGCAATTCATCAGAACTAGGTGTCCTTAAAGAGGGGAGAATTGAAACTGAATTGCTTCATAAAGCTAGGTAACTATGATTATTTTTTTTATTGTAACCGACTGCTAATTACTAAGGGAATCAAGGACGAGAATATCAGTGCAGCTCTGGCAGTGCTTGGAATCACCCGGTGATAATTTGACCTTTGATGATGGGTCAATTTCGGAATATGAAATTGACAGGGCGGCCCTGACAATTGCACATGCCATGGTCAATCCCGGTGAGTGAGGAGATATTTATGACTGTACATGTATTTAAATGCCCAACTACAGTCAATATCGACTGGGATGTGGACAGGTATGCTGATAAGGTGAAATTGTCACCACCAAATTTGGATGGGACACCCTCTGCTGAACCGGAGAGATTGAAGAAGTTCTTCCCTGAAACAATACTTGGCAAGTTTTCAGTTCTGACTACTGTTGTAGACAGGCATGGAAAATTTTTAGTTGTTTACCTCCCGAATATTTTGACACCTTCTCGTATAGTATGTTTCCGGTTGGGGATATCCTTTTAAGGCTAATTAATTATTTGATTAGGAGCATGTCAATGGAATCACTGTTGGTTTGAGGGATTCCCTTCTAAAATCTCTTACCCCCTGCAAGGATAAAACTTGGCGAGATGAGGGCTATATGGTCCCAGATGAAGGGGGGGAGTTTGGGGCAGGTCAAATAATGGTGGCTCCCGCCTATTTCATGCAAAGACATGAGGTATTGCTTTATCATTGATATATTTGGTCTTGTTTTAACTCTATCAGTAGCGACTAATGGATCCGTTGGTGACATGGAGTCTTATCAAACCAAGAAAGTCCAAAATTGGCTAACAGCTTTGACAACTTCTGAAGTTCTGTGGAATGCTATTACCACTGTGGTGGCGCCGGATCTTTTCCAAGCTGGCATTTCAGCATTCTCAGAGGTCATCAAAAAAGTTCAAGAACCCAAAAAAAAACTGCCCCAGTGGACTCTTGGCCCTTGATCTTTTCAGGGCTTGAAATTATTGCTAATCGTGTTATGTTCAGCCACAGAGATGCTGGTGGATCTCCTTCCCTTTTTGATCTTCTTGTCAGTCTTGGAAGAAGCCACCATGCAACTTTGGCCTTGGCGGACCTCAATGCGGAGCTTGATTATTCCCCTGGAACCATGGTCTATATCGCCGGAAGGGTGCTAGAACACTCAGTAGGCCCCTAGCCTAATGGAGAACGGTTCATAATTGCCCACTTTATGAAGGATGCTGTGCACAACTGGGTGGGGGTGCCAAGGCCAGGTTTTCCCATGCAGAGCTTCTTTTTAGAGTTAGTAGGAAGGAGGCAGAATCGTAAGAGGCAGAAAAAGGGTAGAAATTAGCACTGGGAAATTCCGAAAAATTGATTTAGTTTTTTTTTTCTAGGGGGGGGGGTTTATGTAGTCATCCAAAAATTCACATTGTACTGCAGCCTTCGTAACTCATAAAATCTCAATGAGCTCAAAAATCACCCCCAAGCATAATAGGGTCAGAGTAGCTTCATCTTCTTCTGATACACATTTGACAAAGAGAAAACGAGGTGCTTATAAATATACATATATCTCATCAAAAACTCGGAGGGGAAAAGATACATGGAGAGAAGCCAATGCTTCAATTATCTACGAAGACTCTGACAGCGAGATAGAGCCAGTCTCACCATCAAAACAAAAACACCAACAACATATTGAAGATTATTCTCTGGTGGAATATGACCAAGGGGTGTATGGCGATTTTGTTACAAGAGCCTCAAATAGTATCCATCAAAAAACTAAAGTGAGTTCTGTTAAATTTGTTGTCCTCAAAAATTGGACAACATTGCAGACTCAAAACGATTTCCTTCAGGAGTACCTGCCTTGGAGGGATGAATATATCTCAGTGTTGTTGGGATTGGAACAGCAGATCAATGATGGGCAATGTGAGGATTGCGGAGGAGAGGAGGGACTCATTCGGTGTCTGTCCTGCTCAGGAGAGCATGCTTGGTGTCCCTCATGTGCGATAAAAGCCCACCAGCACAACCCATTCCACAACCTTCAACTTTGGAATGGCAAGTTCTACCAGTCTACTACCCTCCAGGACCAAGGATATATAGTGTATCTTGGTCATGGAGGATGCCCTTGCCCTCATTTTCGACAGCAGTCAAATCCATCCCCCTGGTCAGATCTTGGAGCCATGGAAGACATGTTTGGACACGGAGAGGGGGATACTATTTATGACACTCAGTTGGGATTATCTAACCTGGTTATTGTGCATTCCACTGGAGTTTACTCGCACCGCGTATCCTGGTGTCAGTGTCCTGGAGCTGAGATGGACAGACACCTACATCTCCTAAAAGCGAGGTTATTTCCTGCCAGCATTACTCACCCTCAATCTGCTTTCACCTTCAACATTCTGGATAACTTCCTCATAGATGCTTTGGAGTGCAAAACCTCAGCTATGAGTTTCTATCAGAAGCTATGTTGTTTCACCAACAATGCTTTCCCCCATAAAATACCTGTAAGCCATTTCTTTATGATTGTGCTCTGGGCTTACATGACAAAACAGGATCATTACCATGAACTAATGCGCATGTCCCGTATATGGAGGGATTTGATGAATAGAATACATTTTGGTTTTGGACACAAGATGGACGCATCTCCTGGCCCAGGGGATTTAGCTCTTTATTGTCCAACATGTCCCCAACCTGGCATCAACTTACCCTCATCTTGGAAGGATTCCTATGATGAGTAAGTTCTGTTGTTTATAATTATTAGACGAGCTAACTGGTGGATTAAGCTGGTTGGTAATGCAAAGATATGTTGTCGATGGTAATTTTACAGTGCAACATATGAAGATGAAGACTCCCGAAGATGATGTTTCACTGGCGGATGGAAAGGGATACATGGTAACAGAGGGACCTTATGAAAGTCACATAACAGAATCTATTGAAGAGAAAGAGGCATGTGTTTTATGACATCTTCTTTGGAATTGTTGTCTAATATAATCTCAGAAATCGTCTTGTAGCAATCACCGAGCTGTGAATGCAGCCAATATTCAGAGAAGCAACCTAAGAGCTACAGGGGTTGGGGCAACTGCATGTGCTAGGCATGGATGTTTTGTTCCTCATTCTGTAGTGGACTTTCAGAAGGGTGAATGGTGCGTAATTTCATTGTTATATCACAAATTGGGGGCTGACGTTGGTCAGGCAAATGAACATGGACTATTCCATTTGCAATGCATGAAATATCCATCAGAAGATGTCAGCAGTGCACTCATATCTATGATGTTGCATGCAGTGGAGCATTCATTTATGTGAACGGGTGGATCAGAGCTATCACTGTCTCTTCCTCCATCAATCAAAATTTGCCAGCAATTGACAAGTTTCCTTTGAGCACGCATAAGCTACCGTGCTTTGCAAGATTCGCCTCGATTTTATTACAGGAGCTGGTCATATTGATGGAGAATCTTGGAGATGCTCTGGGCTCCATTAACAAGATTTTCTCCTACTGCAAGATCCATGACTCTCTCTCACAGAAAGGAATCTTGGATGACCAATGAGGGATTCTAATTGGAAGAGCTGTCTGGAATTGGCAAGTACC
>JABBWB010000096.1:0-142845 GCA_016628085.1 Suillus occidentalis
ATACGACGAGAAAGGTGCACCAAGAGGGGTGCTAATAGCAGAACGTTCAATCTCGGCCCATCTCCGGCGTGTAAAGGCAGAAAGCCATTTGTCTACCATCGCTGGCGAATCTTCCATCTCCTCTATCACCCATAACCTCGGACATTTGTCCCTTACCGCGGATCATTCCCAGCCCCCATTGCTCACATCTGCGAGAACAGCGTCAACCAATCTGGATCACCCAGGACCATCCAACGTTCCTGCCGTTCCTGTCGCCGCTCTGTCAGATAGACTTGAGCGGTTGAAGCTGTCAGATTCCATCTTAGCCCCGCCGGTAAAAAAGGCTGACAGAGAGACTACATCAAAGCTGAAACACAGTCGGCGCACATTGAAAGCATTGCAGATCCTTGAAAATATCGATTCCCGAATTCAACGAGGCTTTCGGTTATTGTTGCATCCCTACAACCTTGATAACATTGGTCGCGAGCTAGCTTTGCTTCGCACAGCCATCGAAAACGTCAATGGAGGGGCAGATGTTGTAATTGCCCAAAAAAAGGCAATCGTAACGCAGATGGATGACTTGGCTACCCAGCTCGCCAGCTACCAGGATGTGCAGCAAGTACCCCTCGAGATCAATACCGGTAAGTCATTAGTACATCAATAATGATTCCTTGCTGACCGTTTAATAGACGCTCTGCAGCAAGCCCCAGTTGATCGGTCAGACGAGATTAGCCAAGTCATCTTATTTCTTTGTGTGGCATGCAGAGTTGTCATGGGGGTCAGCAGGCGGAGCTGTGATTTCATTATAAAGATCATTTCCATCATATTGTTCCTCTCCTTTCGGAGGTCGGACGGCAGTCTTAGCTCACTACACGAAAATATTCTCAAGCAAATTCCCCTGACCTCGGAAGGTGCAGAGTCAAAATTTCATCTCAGTGGCAAAACCATCGCGTACGCCGTCTGTAACTGTCATTGCACCTATCCTCCAACGTATGTGCCAGGCTCTACGACTGCAAGATACCCCGAACGTTGTACGCATTGTCCTACACCCGAGACCGAATGTGGCGATGCTCTACTTGTTGGCACTGAAGGAGAGTTCCGTCCAAAGAAAGTCTTCTTATATCACGACTTCAAAGATTATCTTTCGGGTCTCCTTTCTCGTAGAGATGTGGAAGCCGTGATGGATGAAGCTTGCGATGATCTTATGGACTCCATTAACTCCCCTCTTCCGCCCTTCGTCAAGAATCCATTTGAAGCCCAATTCCTACGTCAGTTTGGTGGCCCGAAGCCTGAGACGCTTTTCATCGATAGAGGAGAGGAAGGACGCTATGCCTTCGCCTTTCATGTAGATTTCTTCAATCCTGAAGGGATGAATGTGCGGGGAGCTAGCACGTCTTGTGGAATCATCTCCATGGCATGCTTGAATCTGCCTTTAGATATCAGATATAAGCCGGAGAATATGTACCTTGCGGGTATCATTCCCGGCCCAAAGCAGCCGTCTCTCGAAAATCTTAACCACTATATCCGACCGCTCATCAATGACTTAGTAGACGCATGGGACCGTGGTATCAAATTTTCCAAAACCGCATGTTACCCTAATGGTCGACTAACTCGTAGCGCTGTCGCCCTCGTTGTTTGCGATCTTCCTGCTGCTCGTCATGTCTCTTCTCTGGCTGGAGTCAGTAGTCATTTCTACTGCAGTGCATGTAAATGCCACCACAAGTCTACTTATGGAAGGGTGGACTGCGAGAATTGGGAACCTCGCGATAGAAACGAACTTCGAAAATACGCAGAGCAGTGGCGAGACGCTGCTACGACCTCTGAGCGTGAAAAGCTATTTAAAGCTCATGGTGTGCGTTATTCCGAACTTTGGCGTCTACCATACTGGGACCCTTCGCGGCAGCTAATCATCGATCCAATGCATTGTCTATTAGAAGGTCTAGTCCCATATCACATTCGCAATCTCCTCGGTTTGACTTCGCAGTCAAATTCATCGACATCGGCCTCGCCCGCATTTTCGCATAACTTTGGCGAAGTACCTCTCGGGACGATGTCGTCCAAGGAAATGACGCAAATATCCACGATTCACTGCCCTCCTTGTTTCCCAGATTGTTTCAAAGAATGGACAACTGGACGAATGTTTTGACGCATTGAAAAAATCTTTGCTGCACAAGAACGTGGGCGCGTTGAAGTTCGTTTGCAATACTTTGGGTTGTGTTCCGCACAAAACTGGTAGAACACTGAAAGTTGATTTCGTTAAAGCCCTTCTTGACTGGGTAAGCTCTCCGTTCACCATGTCCGTTGTTCTAAGTTTCTAACATTTTTATACAGCGTCGTGAACAGCCTTTAGCTGCCCCTAAAGAAGAGCATCAATTGGGCACGACAGAAGTACTTGGACACATTCGCAATGTCATCCGAGACACATCTATCCCTACTTGGTTGGGTTCTGTTCCGAGTAATTTTGGCGAGGCATCAGCTGGGACACTCAAGGCTGATGAGTGGCGAACGCTCATAACGGTCTACCTTCCCATCGCCCTTGTGAACTTGTGGGGGGCCGGTACTTCGCACTCCTCTCCAGAACTGGCTGCCCGCCTCCGAACCGTTCTTGATCACACCATGGAGCTGGTCTCTGCCGTTCATATTGCATGTGCACGAACGATGACTGCAAGGAGGGCACAGTCTTATCGCTCATACATTGTTAGTTATGTCGGAAAGTTGAAGGAGGTTCATTCTACCTCCTCACTGCGTCCGAACCACCATGCAGCTTTCCATATATACGACTACCTTCTCCTATTCGGTCCCGCCCACTCATGGTGGTGTTTTCCTTTTGAGCGCCTGATTGGAATTCTCCAGCGGCTTCCCGTAAATCACAAATTTGGTAGGTCACTATCAGAATACGGAGTGGGCAAGTGGACTAATGGTCTCTAAGGGGAGTTCGAGAATACAATGCTTCGTTCATTCATCAAGACTACAATGTTTCGCCGCTGGCTTGCTCGACTGGATTGTCCGCCTGCTGTTCAAGAGTGCAGGGACATGTTTGACAGCGTATATGCACCCAAGAGTTCTCAAAATTCCTCCCAAGAGTTCGCAGAGGACCCCATGAACGATACTATTCGAGTGCCTGACTGTGCAATGACTAGCGCTGTGCCTGATGACCTATATACCCTCCTGAGACGACGAACAGCAATTCTACGTGCGACACTTAAATTCGACGGCGTTATATACAGTAGGGCATCTACACACTTGGGGAACAGCCAAATTCTCTACTACCCCCGAGGAGACCGGACATTGACCCCTGTCCCTGCCAGCATCAAATACATCTATGGCACGCTGACGGGAGAATTGGTGTTTGCTGCGCAGAGACATCTCCCGCTGGATCCTCATGACAACACGATCGATCCCTTTTCATTTTATCCAGACTTCCCTGCAAAAATGTACTTGACGGAGTTGGAGAGTCGCCTAGAAAATGTTAAGGTAACCTGGGTAGTCAGTCATTTCGCGCGATGGACAGTTTCCAGCCGTCACACAGTGATTCTAGCTCTATCTCGTGATTAATCAGTATGTAGTTCTAGTTGTGTACAATTTGTACATGAATATGTTGCTAAATTTCGGTCTGATCGCCATTTGTCCTTCATGAGTGGGCAACGATTGAGTGATGAGCGGGCGATGATCGGGCGATTTATTTTGTCCGAAGGCGAAACTTGAAGTTTGGCCATCACGTTTTGCTGCCAGCGTAAACTTCAAATTTTGTGTAGCCCCTTATTGTTTGACAAAACTTAAAATATTGGCAAGCATATCAAACTTCAAGTTTCGTACGAAGTTGTATGCGATAATTAAACTTAAAATTCAAGCAGACGCCGGAAATCCGATTATATTTCTTGTTTAAGTTGAGGTATAGTCAGTGACAACATGGCCGTGGATATTTCATATCTTGATTGTCGTGCAAAACAATGATTAATTTTGAAGTTATATGTCCCTCTTTATGTCAATTCAAACTTCAAATATTTTCTTCACATTTCGTACAACGTGTAAACCTATCCTAAATATTGACAACCCCGATGTGGAACTCAACTCCCTGCTATAGTTCCAGATTTTTTTGTCTCTCATAGCGCCTCAAAGAATATCTCCTCATGCCACAGCCTAAGTGAAAAAGAGTCCTCCATCTGCAGAAACCTGTGTCGAAATAATCAATGGCAGGTTCAACAACATTCCAATTCAGTCACGGTGCTGGTGCACTTACGCTCTGCCCTATATAACATTCAAGACAAGATATTCAATAAGTCCTTATGCATGTTGGTCCACATGACTGGGAGTCGAAGACTCGAAACTCACCGGTTATAAAGTGCGCCTCCTTTGACACGAGGTAGGAGACGATACTTGCGATATCGTCCGGAGTACCCTCGTATCCAACTGCTGTTTGCACCTGGTGCGAAAAACCATAGGAATGCATAACCCCGTGCAGTTGATTCGCGTCTTACTCGTTGCATTGAACTAGGATCATGTCCCTGTTCAATCATCCATTGATCCCTTTGTTCTCTCATGGTCCGCACTGAATATGAGTTCGAATATTGTTGGAACTAAAAACAGAGAATGCGCACGCATTTCTGTCTGGATAGGCCCTGGAGCATAGCAGTTCACGGTGATACCATGACGACCAAGCTCCATAGCTACGGAGGATCAAAGCAATCGGTTATCCATTACTCGTTCTTTACCCACCACCATCTCACCTGCAGCCTGGGTCAGCCCTCTCACAGCAAATTTGCTGCTGCTATACACAATATAATCCTTGCTGCCTTCATATTACGGGTAAGTCAAAATACTATTCAATGTAATCACTGTACCTTTCTTCCCTAGCACTGATGATGCGCCTATAATTCTTCCGCCCCGTCCTTGCTCGATCATCTGCCGGGCAGCATATTTATAACAGAGGAACGTCCCTCGGACATTCACAGAAAAAGTGTCATCAAAACTTTGTGCGTCGGCTGGACACAAGTATGACTACGGCGAACGTCAGTACCACATAAATGCCACTTACCATCCAGAACGTTGCCAAATGTGATTATCCCGGCGTTAGCTATCATCTGCTCAATATCAGCCAATGGTCTCAGAAGTGTGCTAAGTAGGGCTTGCCACATCGACGCCCCCCAGAACCCGAACAGTGGTTGCAATCATCCCCCTGACCTCATCTTCAACTGACACATCTGCTGGAACAACAATATTTCGTCGTCCCTTACCATTGATGACATTGGATAGGGCATGCAATTCCATACTCTTAGTAGCAATGTCATTCAGAGCGATATCAAAGCCATCATCAGCAAGGCGAACTGCGATTGCACGGCCAATTCCCTGGCTAGCTCCTGTGATAATAACAGTGCCTTTAGGTTGCGACATGGATGAAAGAAGAGTTTCAATGCGAGTGAGAGTGTGGACAAGTCTCGCAAATACTGCGCCACCGATTCTAGATATCTCCAACTTTGACTATCCGATTGCAGCCGAATTTCAGTTCTGCCACAGTTCACTAAGCTCTTTTATCTTGACGTTCTCGGAAGTTCTGAATCAAGGCGATGGGTACTCTGAGGCCTTCTCCAAGTGAGGTATGCAACAGCGCTGGTACCATCTTGTGGATGTCCGACGTATCCGAATGCAGAGGCGTCAATCGTCTGTATTACAATTTAGCCAAGAAATTTTGTTATGGTAGACACGAGTTTCCTGGTCAAACTTGTGCTGTTGAGACACAATTGCTTACGGTGATTACTGACTAACTTGCCGCGACATTTCGAAATCCTTGATTTCAACCCTAAAAGTCGGAATGTGCAAGGAAGGGCCCCAATTTTTTCTACTTTAAATACATCGTGTTCGGAAGACGTCTGGCCTGCTAAGATAAAACGACGCCTCCGTCGACAGAAATCTGCAATGCAGTGAATACCTTGAAAGTTAGGTGGCCAGCACTGTGCACTTACGCATTGTCCTTTTGCAGCGCCAAATAAGGTACTGCAGAGAATGAACGACAAAATGAAAGCTCACCTGTAATGAAATGTGCCTCTTTTGATGCCAAATAACTGACAATGCTTGCAATATCTTCTGGTTGGCCGTTATGTTTGATCGGTCGGTTCCCGATTAGCTGCGTGGCGTGAGCCAGCGGTACAGGCACGCATGAGCATGAAGGGTACAACAGACCTGAACAAGGTAATTCGTCGAATCTTCGTCCGCCAGGCTGGCATTTCCTGATTGGTCAGAAATGCTGTCCACTGAATTTTCGAAGGTGATCAGCTTCAAACAACATATTATGTTAACATGGAACGCACACAACTGGGTTTGTATGACACCCGGCGCATAGGCGTTGACTGTGATATTATATTTTCCAAGCTCAAGAGCTTGGCCAGATTCAGTGATAATTTACAGCCAAAGATGTTTTTGCTCACCAGCGGTTTGCGTCAATCCGCGGACAGCGAACTTGCTAGCGCAGTATGCAGCAGCTGATGGAAACCCTGTAAACAGCACTCATATCAGCCGAGCTCGGCTCAACGCAGAATATCAATTACCAATCTTTCCAGCGATGGAGCTTGCACCAATGATCCTACCACCATGGCCTTGAGATATCATCTGGACTGCGGCATGTTTATAACACAGGAAGACTCCGCGAGCATTAACGGTGAATGTGCGCTCCCAGTCTTCAACAGTGGCTACACCATGTCATGAGATTTCAGAGCATACTCAAACACAACCTCCAAGCTTACTTGCCAAGACAGTATTAGCCCCTGGAATGCCAGCGTTGGCGACCATCTGTGGAAACATCATAAGCAGCAAGCTTCCAGGAATGAAAGCTCAGGTGCCCACCACATCCAACCCACTCAACTCCTTTACGGTATCATTGATCATGTTCTTGACTTCCTCTTCGATTGTTACATCCGCGATCACGATGCACGCTTTGCGTCCCAATTCCTCGACTTCACTAGCAACAGCAGCCAGCTGCTCCCTTTTCGTAGGGAGGTCGTTCAAGGCAATGTCGAAGCCGTCCCTCGCAAGCCGCAGAGCGATACCGCGACCGATACCCTGAGCAGATCCTGTGATGAGTGCAATCCCTTTTTGAGGCGACATGGTTATGGTAGAGGGTGATGGGCTTGCTAGATTGATAAAAGTGGTTGCCGTCGGATTGTACATGCCTAAGGAATGCTAGCCTCTTTTATATCGCTTGGGAGTGGAAGACACTAACTACTCTTGGAATATCTCTCGCCGTAGAAGCCAATCGCAACGATAATGATGACAATATTGATTACGACGTCGACTCGTGTGGGCTTTGTCATGGGTGGTTCGGAAGCTCATGTTCAATGCCGTTAAGCGTGCTTCGAAGTGGCAACCTATATGCTACTGGAAATTTCAAGTTGTTCCGGGGTGTAAGTCGCCATGACCAATATAAATTGAAGGTTGGCCAGGCTCCGGCGGTGACGGATGAAGCCTTGTCCGAGGGGTTTGGGTCGTAAAGTGGTCGTAATACCATATGGTATCTCATGGATATCAACTCGCCATTACGGCCAGTCACCGAACCCTGCGAAAATTGTAGTTTTGTTATTCCTGCTTCGAAAATAGGCCAGTTGCTGCTGTGGACCCACAATCAGCGTGTGTAGCCCACACTACAGGGACCAAATATCTTCAGCTGAAAGCGACTATGCAAACACGTAGCAAGGGGATTCATCATAGGATCATCCAATGAAAGAGGAAATCACGACGAAAACGACGTCTGCGTCTATTGAGATCTGGAGGTTCAACAGTATCCGGTTTGTCCTTACAAATCGTCCCCAAGCATTCTGTAGGATCTGACCGAATCAGCTACGTCCCGATTTACCGCGACAAACAACTCACCAGTGATGAAGTGTGCTTCCTTCGATGCAAGGTAACTTACGATATCACTTATATCCTCCGGCAGACCATCGTGCTCTCGGTTTCCAATCATCTGCACGTGTTACGTCGATGATGAGATACGATGCAACAAACAATTGCGTACTTGGGCGTTGTGGATCTGGTATTCTTTATCCGTCTTATCCAAAGCCAATATTTCAAACCGACCTACGAGATCCTTTTATGTGCGATGTCCATTCGCGATGAATTTAGTGTCAACACTGATGCACGCATCGGACCTGGCGCATACAAGTTTACAGTGATGTAGCATTTAACGAGCTCGAGAGCTGGAAGAGAAGTCCAGCTCCGTTAATCACAGCAACTTGATTAAGAGCATGGAATACCTCCCAACGGACTGCGTTTAAACCACGTCAAACCGCAAACAACTAATTTGCTGGCGCAGTGTGCGGTAGCGGCAGGTTTACCTGAAACCCCTCAGTAGTTCACAAAATGATGGCAGGTGAAATAGGCTGCCCGGTCCCAGACATCGCTCGCTGAATCAAACCACGGTAATAGGTGGTAAAAGCGGCGGGAAACACTTGACAGGGACGGATTGCGACCATCTGATGGATAGTGATCAGCACAAAATCAATCCAGTTGCATTCATGGAGCCTGCGGACGTACATCATATAATCTCATAAGTGCATTCTACAGCAGAGACAACCATGCTTGTGTCAGTCTTCCTCAGAGATGCCAGCAGGAATGGTGACTGCATGCATTAATCCTAAGGCTTTCAATTCCTATTAGTAACATTTGGTAGCGACATCATTGGGAGCGACATCGAAGCCAATTCTAGCCGGACGAAGCGCAATTCTCGGACCAGCGCCTTGAGCAGAACCAGTGATGAGAACAACGCCCCTTTGGATGGACGTGTTGATGGTGTCTTGTCGCAGACACGCCAAATTATATACCCACATGACATCACATGGCTAACAGAGGAACTTGGCCAGATGAACCCGCGGTTCACTTGCGCAATGCAGTCTAGCCACAGAGTCTGCAAAAAGGTTTGGTAACCCAGTACTACGGTAAGGGATAGCGACAGGTGCACTTACTACAGGGCACTTTTGTATCTTTCAATTCTTTTCCTCTGTTGGAATAAGCACTGAAGTGCGGCTGAAAAAGAAAATCTTACCAGGATGCCCATGCCCAGCGGAGCCTGACCAAGGTGACCTAGCACCAACTTTGCCCTGCATACGTAGGCCTTGAGATTTTATTTGACTGACTTGAGGTTACAAGCTCAAATTGAACCTGGGAGAAACTTGGGAAGAAACACGTGTTGCACATCGTTATACAGTTTCCCAGTTTCCCACGCTATCTCTCCTTCACGATCCCTTCCATGTCTTCGTCACGAACTATAGAAGAAACCTATGAAGCACAGAATGACCAGCGACTGGATGAGTTACATTCAAAAATACGCACACTTCGCGGGGTATGATCCATATCGCCATTTCTGCAAAACCTCTGAACGGTCTTCCAGGTTACCACAGATATCTACGACGATGCCGAAAGACAACATCTCACCCTAGATGATACAGTACCTTAGTGATTCTTTTCTTCGTTTTGAAATATTAATGTGCGCACGTAGGGAAACGCTTTCTCCAGCCTTTCAATGTCCTTGTCTCAGTCCTCTCGACGAGCTGCACAAGCATTCGGCCTCTCTGGTGCAGGTGGTGTCCGACAGATGCGGATAATAATGTATATCGTTGGCTCTTTTCTGGCACTCTGGCTAGTCTGGAAAACGAAGGAAATCTGGTGGGTCGGTGGAAGTGCATAAGCCGCTGTAGTTGCTCGTGAGTACTTGTTCATGATTGACACTATTCCTGGCGCTAAATCGAACAAGTATTGGGACAAGTGACACTCGTATATATATGATAATTTGTGTAATATCTATACCCTCGCATGCATATGAATCGGCGATAAAAACAACAGGGGTATTGAAAGGGGCTCCCTCCCGCTAAGTAAGTGCATCTCCCGTTATGCATGCAGAAATTTGTCACGCAGATCTTCAATACGGTTCACATCCACAGGTGTCGGCCACAAGGTGCCAACCCTAACACTTAATTCACTTACATTTTGAGCTTGTACAGCCGAGTGCGTGAGGCTCACCAGTGTCAACTTTTTGAATTTTCAATCAGAAATATTGTCCTGCTCGGATACTGCGCATGCTCTGTGGCGTGGGGCTCCTGGATATCGAAATAACTGACTTTTGTGTGCACTGTGATTCTTCCGAGTTCTTTTCCCTGACGAAGCCTAGGCGACTCATTGCGGGGCAGAGACGGCGGCACGCTTGGAAATGAGTTATACAGCACTAGCCTTGTATACTCTGCCCTACAGTTCTATGGCTATGTTAAGCTCGTGTAACTCAGGCGTACGAGGTAGGGTCTACACTGGTTTTCTGATTGTTCTATACGAGACCTGAGAATTTTCTTAACCCGTTAGAATCTACGTTCGATGATAAGAATCTAATGTCGATCGATGGAATGATGATAAAAAATCCGGTACGGTGGTGAAATTCGGCAAGCTCATGAGATTTGTCAAGGGTGATGGAACAAACTAACAATAAGTAAGCTGCGTTTAGCAGCATCTTCTGAGTTAAACGTTCTGTTAAGTCAGATGTCTGAATGGACGACGGTAAGCACCAACTAGTCTATGTATGCTTATACGAACCCTCACTCGAACTAGTCTCTTCTAGCTGGCTGGCAGTGGAGGGCATGGGGCTGCATGCATGGACAAACAGTTCCACTTACATATGCTCGAAGTATTCGCATCCTCATGCTCAAGGCCTTTTTGGCAAGTCACCACTGACTAGTCCAGGGAAGAAATCCTCATTTTGATATTTGTAATCACACCATAGCATCTGCGAGTAAAAATCATAACTGTTTACAAGGCCTTCTCAGTTCATACCGAGTCCCCCATCGACAGAAATCTGGGAGCAAAATCAGACCGGCTGCACACGGCATACTAAATTGACCTACACATTGACCTGGAGATACCACATGTTACGTGAGCAAGAAATAGGTGCAATGACGACATGAACTGACCGGTAATAAAGTGCGCGTCCTTCGATGCGAGATAGCTCACAATACTAGCTATATCTTCGGGCTGTCCAACATGCTTGATAGGGACATTGTCAAGTACCTTGTCAAGGTTGTGAAGAAAGCAGGGATTCAGTAACTGAGTAAATTTTGCCATCGCGTTCTGCTCACCGACGTAATCCACTTCCTAGAGCAAGGATCTTCGACAATATGATCATAATTCGCTTTCCCAGACTCATCCATCGTGGTATTGTCTAATTAAGAGTTAGCTGGGACATCGGAAATTGGTTCGACCATACTCATAGGAGTTTGTATCGCGCCCGGAGCATATGCATTTACAGTAATGCCATATTGACCAAGTTCAACAGCTGCCGAGTGGTCTTTATTACAGGCTTTCCAAGTGAGTATCTCATCAATTACCTGCAGCTTGAGTTAATCCTCGAACTGCAAATTTGCTTGCTGTATACGCGGAGCTGTAGGGGAAACCTGTCTGGTCAGCTGGATAACAATACTCAAGCAAATTTATATCTATATGACGCACCCATTTTGCCCTGGATCGAGCACGCACCAATGATTCGACCGCCACGTCCCTGTTCTATCATCTGCATGGCAGCATATTTGTAACACAGATAAGGTCCACGGGCATTTACAGAGAAAGTATAGTCCCATGACTCTACAGTCGCTAGTGGAAGACATGAGAAAACGTCAATCGCAGACTTTGACAGAGTTCCTACATGATACAAGCGAGGAAATTGTTGATATCCCAGCATTGGCAACCATCTATACACGATAAATATTCATGGAACACGTCTAGTGAGATAAGAAGAGCGACTGACCACATCCAGTCCACCGAGTTTTGTAACAGCATCATTGACCATCTCTTTGACTTGTTTCTCGACAGTCACGTCGGCGGGAACGACGCAGACCTGTCTTCCAAGACTTTCAATATCAGTCGCTACCAGCTCCAGCTTGGCATTCTTGTCGGGTAAATCATTGAGAGCAATATCAAAGCCATCCCGTGCAAGTTGAATAGCGATGCTGCGGCCGATTCCCTGAGCAGCCCCAGTTATCAATGCGACACCTTTTGAGATAGACATGATCGTTGGCGATTTGGCGTAATGGAGCTCTCGCACACATATTATAAGGCTTCTGCCACATACTCAATGGGGATTTGACGGGCCATATTCAGATAAGGGCTAAGCGCTAGACAGCCTTGAGCTTGAGAACCCAAGTTGGGGTCATGTGTTGTCAGATAAGATCAAGGCCCAGTAACATCTAGGTCTGGGCCGGGGGTCACCGGACCGGTCACAGCTATAATAATGTCGACAGGAATTTGAAATCACCAGAGTATACGTACTTTATGTGGGCGAGTGGCGCGCCAGCGAGTCCGGGAAACGTTGAGGGCAAACAGTTCCACTTACATATGCTCGAAGTATTCGCATCCTCATGCTTAATATGGAAAGCCAGAGCACCGTGCTCGTCACGCATCCAAAATAGGTATGAGGACTCCGTGCACCGTGAGTCAATTAGTTTGTACTGGTCTATAGTTTCTCGTTTGCATGTCTTTTTCTCTTACCTGTCATCATACTAGTACTTCAATAGGTGTTCAAACCTGCTCAATCGATGACGGCCATTCAATATTCAACCCGCAGTGGCCAGGATATATGCTCATTGGCATTCAATACCCAGCCAAGCCCCAAACCAATTGTAATGAGTTACTAGGCGAGTAACTCACCTTGTGCGTGCTCGTTCTGGGTAAGTGATGAAGTCTCATCATAATAACAGGAGAATACAATGAATTCGCGACAGAGGCAACATTGGTCTCTTATGACTGCATTGGCTTGACTGAAAGATGATGCAAGTCGTGATGATTGCTCGGTTACATGCCATGTATCAAGGATCCAGAACCATGCTTATCTTCCTTGTTATTATCTTCCTGGGTATTATCATCGCCGGTGGAGTACTCGTAGCCATCACACTCGCGATTCTCGCAGGAGGTATGTTTTACTTGTTGACTTGCAGAGCACAGCTCATTGGACAAACACCAGAGGAGGTCATACTCTTTGGCATCCTTGACTGCGCTTATGGCTATGATGGGGATGTCCACCTTCTGATCGCAATGGTTTGGATGCTCAACACTGTTTGGGAGGTCCTCGCCCTGTGTCTTTTGGTCTGGATTGCTGTGAAACACTTCCATGACCTGCGACGTTTCGGCCCATCGACAGGATCAACGATCGGGGATTGTTTCAGAGCGCTGATAAAATCTCACGTGCTTGATTTTGCGAGGTGAGCTTGTAATCGAGAAAGTAGTTATCTTCTCAAATTCCGCACGTGCTAGCTTTGTCAGTGTTTTTTTTTTCACCTCTCTTGGTTCTGTCACTCCGCTCGCGGTGCGCCCGCCTGTCGTTGTCATCTACTTATACCAACTGCTCATCATTTCTATAGAGATCATATTTTATTGAGTCAGTACTTTCCGGTACTCTTCAGATTTTTACGGCCCTGCAGATGTTTGTGTTGGGACCGCGCCTGATCCTTAGCGTTCGAGAATATAACGCAAAACTCGTTGCGCACTCCGATGCAGACACTAGCATGAATTCGATTGTTTTTCAGGAGCGTGTACATGTATCAACTAGTAGTACTGTGTAGGGAAATGCTTCCCGAGCATTCTGCATGGAGGAGAAATTTGGTCCAGGATACTACATCGTAGTATTTATCAAAGATATGGTGCTTCGAATCAATTAATCACTGCTAGATGTCAATGAACCGCCCACCCACACTTGAACTGACATTTCTGCAACACCTAGCAACACTCGACAAATAATAAAGGCAACATTGGTTTGAAGTGCACGGAGTCCACGGGTTGTGACTACCTTTTATGGGTCGTGTCACGGTGGAAAACAGAGCACGGTGCTCTGGCTTTCCATAGCTTAAGGCCTTTTTGGCAAGTCACCACTGATCCAGGGAAGAAATCCTCATTTTGATATTTGTAATCACACCATAGCATCTGCGAGTAAAAATCATAACTGTTTACAAGGCCTTCTCAATTCATGCTGAGTCCCCCATCGACAGAAATCTGGGAGCAAAATCAGACCAACTGCACACGGCATACTAAATTGACCTACACATTGACCTGGAGACACCACATGTTACGTGAGCAAGAAACAGGTGCAATAACGACATGAACCGACCGGTGATAAAGTGCGCGTCCTTTGATGCGAGGTAGCTCACAATACTAGCTATATCTTCGGGCTGTCCAACATGCTTGATAGGGACATTGTCAAGTACCTTGTCAAGGTTGTGAAGAAAGCAGGGATTCAGTAACTGAGTAAAGTTTGCCATCGCGTTCTGCTCACCGACATGACCCACTTCCTACAGCAAGGATCTTCGATAATTCGTTCATAATTCGCTTTCCCAGACTCATCCATCATGGTTTTGGCTAATTAGGAGTTAGCTGGAACATCGGAAATTGGTTCGACCTTACTCATAGGAGTTTGTATCGCGCCCGGAGCATATGCATTTACAGTAATGCCATATTGACCAAGCTCAAGAGCTGCCAAGCGGTCTTTATTACAGGCTATCCAAGTGAGCATCTAGACAGCAATTACCTGCAGCTTGAGTTAATCCTCGAACTGCAAATTTGCTCGCTGTATACGCGGAGTTG
Source organism: Suillus occidentalis (assembly GCA_016628085.1). NCBI lineage: Eukaryota > Fungi > Basidiomycota > Agaricomycetes > Boletales > Suillaceae > Suillus > Suillus occidentalis. The sequence goes on from JABBWB010000096.1 coordinate 14,572, forward strand.
TAGGGAAAACCTGTATGGTCAGCTGGATGACAATACTCAAGTAAATTTATGTCTATATGACGCACCCATTTTGCCCAGGATCGAGCTCGCGCCAATGATTCGACCGCCACGCCCCTGTTCAATCATCTGCATGGCAGCATACTTATAACACAGATAAGGTCCACGGGCGTTTACTGAGAAGGTACGGTCCCATGACTCTACAGTCGCTAGCGGAGGACATGAGAAAACGTCAATCGTAGGCTTTGACCGAGTTCGTACATGATACAAGCGAGGAAACCACTACTATCCCAGCATTGGCAATCATCTATACACGATAAACATTCATGGAACATGTCTAGTGAGATAAGAAAAGCGACTGACGACGTCCAGTCCACCAAGTTTTGTAACAGCACCGTCGACCATCTCTTTGACTTGTTTCTCGACAGTCACGTCGGCGGGAACGACGCAGACCTGTCTCCCAAGACTTTCAATATCAGTCGCTACCAGCTCCAGCTTGGCATTCTTGTCGGGTAAATCATTGAGAGCGATGTCAAAGCCATCCCGTGCAAGTTGAACAGCGATGCTGCGGCCGATTCCCTGAGCAGCCCCAGTTATCAATGCGATACCTTTTGAGATAGACATGATCGTTGGCGATTTGGCGTAATGGAGTTCTCGCACACACATTATAAGGCTTCTGCCACATACTCAACGAGGATTTGACGGGCCATATTCAGATAACGGCTGAGCGCTAGAAAGCCCAAGTTGGGGTCATGTGTTGTCAGATATATATACATATAAGATCGAGATAGCTTAAAGCCGTCATACTTCATTCTGGCCACTGGCCGTTGCTACCTCCCTGGACTAGGTCCAGTAACACCTAGGTCTGGGGGGTCACCGGTCACCTATCATAATGTCGATAGGAATTGGAGTACTTTATGTGGGCGAGTGGCGCGCCAGCGAGTCTGGGAAACTTCGAATGAGTGGGGGGAGTGATCCATCCCAAGAATGTTTTTGACGAAGCCTGCAATGATGGTGTGTTGTTACTCTGGCTAGTGGCCCGAAGGCTGAAATATGATACGCTGCTGATGAACTTAGTTATGCAACCGAGTCCAGGTTATCCAGATCTCGAAGTGAATAGTATCAAGTTCGCCGCATGTCTGCACCTCTGACATGTGGCGAACTTGCGTGTATCACTGCAGATGGCGTACTTCTCATCAACAGCTACTGACGTGCGTTGTCCAGAAAGAACGTGAGGGAAAAAGGAAGAGGCAAGCCAAGATGAAATTTGAAAATAGGAAATCAGCTTGCGCTTGCTGAGTCAGCAACAAGTCTTGCCTTTCAAGATCAGATTAGGTCAAAAATCTTCATACCTGTAGCTACACCGCTGACCCTCATCGTCAATTTCCACTGCTCCAATGGTTCCGATCGAAGGCCTAGTAGCCAGGAGTATATTGTGCACGGTACACTTGACGACTCGTAAGGTGCTGGAAAACTAGGTGCTAATATTAAAACTACTGACATAATGTAGAACAAACAGAGTCATTGAAGGCAACATCGTCAGTTGGTACAGGGTCCAGCCCAATGGTATGTAGTGCGTAGTGTCATGAAGAGAAAGCGATTGACAGCATAGACAAACGGCATAGAGGCATACCCAGACTCGCATAGATTAACATACCGAAACCTCGAGATTCCCGAAGCGTAGAATTGCTCCACGCGAGAGCATTGCATATGCAGTCAGAGATGAGCATATATCTCCATGGCCACACATACGGTGGAGGCTCGAGAGCCCGGAATAGGGCCTAAAAACCACCCATGAACCCAACCATCTCTACTTCACCAAAGCCCTCCCGTTTGGCGCGCCTTGCCGCCTTGAAGTCTGCGCCGCCAATTTTAGAGCCTGCCGCAGTCTTTGACCTCACGCCCAATAGGCCTGCTTCATCTGAGATGCGGGAATGCTTGGGCTTGGGCAATGGTGGTAGCCCAGTCATAGGCAATGGTGGTGGGCGATGCGCGGATTTATGCGGATGGTGGGAACGATGAGGATGAGGATGAGGTGAGTGAGGGTGATTGGCACGTGTGGAGGTTTTCAGGACGACAGTGTGATGATCTATCGAGAATGTGACAGTGTCGTCATGTGAAGGGTGCACAGACCGCGAGCGGTTGTGATCCCGCGAGCGTTCGGGCATCGCGGTATGTGGGACGGCTGTCCTTGGGCCAGGGGTGGATGGGAAAACGGCTTCCATTGGAACCTCTTCACCTAGCCTCCTTCGTAGCCGTTCCATTTTGTTGCGCCTGTGCGCAAGCTCCTTGGATGGAGTGAGAGGCTGGTCTTGAATTGAAGATTTGTTAGAAGAAGTTGACACGATGCTAGTACGTCGTGCAGGTGCAGTAGGTGGGGGCATGGGTGGAGATTTGGAGTCCACGGCAACGCCACCAGAGAGCTTCATAAGCGGGGGTAGGTGAGTCGGTTTACGACTCCTCCATGTGTCTTCTTTGGAAGGTCCATCCGGAGTGGATGGTCTCGGAGGCGTCACCATAACGAACTCTGTGTTACCTCATGAGCATGATCCAGGTGAGTGAAAGGAGCAATAAACTCACGATTGTCAATATCATCGACAAAGCGCGGGATATCACCGAGCATACGTCCTATCTTCTTGGTCGAGCGCACTAGTGCAGAGCGCTCCTTCGAGGACAGGGTGTTGTTGGTCAGAGGAGGGATGGTACGAGGTTCAGGAGGAGGGTATGTATGTGATGCCATAATGGATGCTAAGTGATGATGGTTTGGGTATTAAGATATGTTGTGCTACAGATAGTCGGGCGTAGGGGGAAGTTCGTAGGTGCCAGACGCTACAGAAAGATAGGTACAACTTGAAAGTGCAGGTGAGTTCAGTGTCAGACAAAGGGACTCCAGGACCCAACGGATGAGGGAGGAGTCGCTGAGGGCTCAACTTAGTATTCATACGGCTCTTAAACAAAAAGGGTCGTGGATGTGAGCGAGGGATCCCCGTCCTTGAATGCCGTACATGCTCTCCCATTTCTCGGGTTGATATGGCAAATCCGGGAGTGCGTTTATTGTATTTCTGGTATAGCACCGAAGCCCGCCTGATCAAACCAGGGAATGCAAGACAATAAGGACCTAACCAATATTGGATAAAAGGAAGGCCTAATTGTGGACATGGGCGTTTTAAGGGCACGCCGCAGTATTCACTTCTTATCCTGATAGAGGTTTGCACTTGTGCTGTATTCATAAATGTCCTTGTAATTGTCGGCTCACGGTACTCGGAAGCAATTTTTAACCACGTCGCGTTTGAGAACCCACAAGACTTATCCGACCCTCATGGTAACTGACTCAGATCCAACGTGCAGACGTTATGGAGCCGCTGGAACTTGAAGCACCACCGGACCAAGCCTTGACTCCGAATTGTCTAGTGCAAGTAGCCTACGTGGTGGAGCTCGAGAGGTCATGATTCTCAGGCCTCTGTGTAATAGGCTGATTGTGAGTTGTCAGCTAATTATGGCCGCAGCTGTGAATTGAACATTCGTGCCAAGTGACCCAAGTCACTTGTGTTGTTGGCGCTTATCGATTTTTGCATTCATCACGACGATTATCATCACTGTCTTTCTGCTAAACGTATAGTATCAGCCAGGACACATTCCTGATCTAACGCACACGATGTCGATCCGGTGGAAATGCATATCATCTCTTTCTACTAAAGCACGATCGTCCCATTGTGCTTCTATCTCGAACAAAGGCACTCTATTGATATATTCTGGCGAATTCCAGCCACGCAAGCCTGTGGATGGAGATGTTCATGTATTTGATCTGAACAACGCCATCCAGCAATCGGTAGCGGATGATGCTGGCTTGTGGCGTACCTTGTCCGCATCGTCGAAACCGGATCCCCGAGTGGGCGCAACATCCGTGTTTGATGGTGGAAATCTGTACGTGTGGGGCGGAAGGGGGGGTATTGATATGGCGCCTATGGACCCCAAGCAATCAGGCGTTTGGAAGGGGCAGCTATTGCAAAATGAGGTGATATGGGAGAAGCTGACAAGTAAGGGCGACGAGCCCGTCGCGAGAAGCTTCCACTCTTGCGTCATGGCTAATGTGAGTGTCCGCAAACGCGCCTTACATCCTGGGCGTTCCATCCATTTATAATTCATTCTCTTCCTGAAAGAGTTCTCGTACTGATCGGAATTTGTATGTAGGGAAAGTTATACATTCATGCGGGTTGTCCTACCTCTGGTCGCCTCTCTACTCTGCATTCTTATGATCTGCAATTCTCTCAGTGGTCTATCTGCGCAGATGGTCCCGATCCTGCGCGTGGTGGAACTGCTATCGCTTCTGTAAAAATTCCAACAATATCTTCCTCCGATGAGGAAGTGATCATTCGATTTGGTGGTATGTTGTTCTTCTATGTCTGATGTGCGCTCTATCTACGACATTTGTGATCCCCGCTTCGTAACTTTATCAAACAAACGAAGTCTGATAGTCTTTGGTTCTTTTTGTTTTGCCCTTCATATGTGCCAGACTTCTGTTTATTCTATCCTTTTTTATCGTGGTTAACGGCTTTGTATTCATTATCATTTCAGCCTGAGCCTTTCCTATCTCTGAATTCACTAATAACTAACTAATATCTCACCTTTTTAGGTTTCGCTGGGCACCAACTCCCCACCTCAACACCACCACCCGTGGATATTTACACACCGAGTACCAACTCCTGGGCGACCGTCGTACCGTCTGGCGACCCGCAACAGGGATATCCCGGAGCGCGTTCCGTCCACGGTCTCGTTCCTCTGTCCACGCCTGATGGCACTGGAGTCGCATTGCTATACCACGGCGAGAGTGAAGCCTCCAGCTTAGGCCATGCGGGTGCCGGGGAATTCTGGGATGATGCTTGGGCACTGGTGTGGCGCGAGGGTGCGCTAAGGTGGAAAAAGTTGATTCCGGAAGGTAAGCTTATCTGAGTTTGCGATGAATCACGCCTGCGCCACAGCCATGCAACGTCCGTCGGCTGATCTCGTTTCACAGGTGATTCAGCTCCAGAGGGCCGTGGCTGGATTCCCTCGACATCTTATATCGTTCCTGGAGGTAACACTCGGGTAGTCCTCTCGGGTGGTCTCCTTAGTTCCAACGAACGCAGTGGGGAAGTGTGGATTGGCGATGTCCAACTCTGAGATCTGAGCGGTGCTTTCAATCTGAAAGGTACGTGCGCTCTGGATCGTTCGAGATACACTTACAGTTGCGATAAGCATACGAGTTATGACGTTAGACATGAAACCGTGTTTGATCTCCATACCCTCACTTCAAATTTGACACTGATATGATTTCTCTTGAATTCTTTTACTCCAATCAATCAGCTTGATGTAGTAGTATCACGAGTTTATGGCGTCCTTTGTAAACAATAACCCCGTTTCATCCAACCTAACTATGATACATGAATTGGCCTCTGAACCTGAAAATTCATCCGTTGAATCAATTATGACAAGGTGAGGGAGTTACCGAACCCCACGTACTGAGCTACAAGTGAACGAGGATGAGGGCAGAACAGTGTCGCTCTTACTATTATGTGTGATACTCCTCGAGCATGACGTCGCGAACTGAAGGGCAACATGAGAAAACAATCTTTACTAGACATTAGGCAGAGGCAGAGCCGATCAGAATTCGGCGACGAGGCACTGGTGTCTTCTATTAAAGACTGTTGACTTTAATTTGGAAGTACTAGACTGTTAGACACGCAACCTTTATCATCATGATTACTGACGAGCATGAAGTTCGCAAGGTCAGAAGATCGCATAGATCACCTTTCAACTATAGCTGAAACGGTTGGATTGCACGTTACAATATATTTGATTGTGAATAAAACTATAGGAGGACAAATGAAAAAGAGAAAGCACGTACATACAAGAATGTCAATAATTCATGTGCATCCAGAGCAATACAGTCCCAAGTTAAACATAGACAGGTCTTCGTCGCGATCATCGAGTTTCAAGGTCACTAACATACCTCCCCTGCCCATATCCCCCACTCTGCTGAGCCTGCGCGGGCACCGGCTCGTCTCCTCCTGTGTATGCCGATATGTAATCAAACTCGTCTTCATCGAGTTGGACTGGGTCTGGGTTGACCACAGACAGCCTTCGCATGGCCCCAGACTTCCGTGACATCGAAGATGCAGGCGATGCAGAAGGTCGAAGGAGGGACAGAGGTGAGGTATCTGCCGGCCCACCGTACCCTCCTGGACTCAACGATGACCCAGACTCGCTTCCATTGCGACCGGGCCTGCGGAACGCAGCAGCTGAGATCATTCGTGGTGGACCACCAGGAGCACCCGAGGTCAGTGAAGATGTGGACTTCGCCATGAGGGGAGATGAAAACGGCGGTGGCGGACGTGGGTATTCAGGTGATGACCTGTAGGGTGGTGATTGTACAGAGGACAGAGAAGATGGCGGGTGTCGAGGCGATGTGGGACGAGGCGAACTACCCCTCGAAGCAACTATATTCGGTAGAGGACGCGCTTCGCCTGGGTCAACGCCAGTATGGGAATGAGGCGAAATGGAACGATGAGCGAACGGTGCATTAGGTGGCGTAAGGGGTGAGGGAGGCTGAGAGGTCTGATCAAGCGCTTGTTGAGGAGCATTGACTTGCAGCTGTTGATGTGGTTGAGGCGGGTAACCCTGCCCTGACAGGTAAGAACCTTGTGGTGGGGCTCGGGATTGAGTTGGATGAGTGGAGTACGTCACTGGTGCAGGCGCGCTGAATGCTAGTGCATCCAATTCACGAGAGACCTCGCGTGCAGCTGCTGCGTTGCGTGCGTGCTCGTCATCTCCGTCGCCGTCTTCCGAATGACCTTTCGCTTGAGTCTGCAGAGGGGAGGTAGACTGTTGGGAAAGCGGAGACACGATCCTAGTATGCTCTGGCGAAGTTGGTGCCTCAGTATCTACGGGGGGCGGAGGCACACGCGGAATACGTCTCTGATTTTCCGTCGTCTCGGGCGAAGGCCTGCTACATTCTACCTCTGCTTCATCCTCCTCCGTCCCGAGCCCCACTCTACGGTCCATCTTTTGCAGTGCAATTTCATTCGATTGATGATCTTCGAGCTCCTCATCACGGTCATACGGCATACCACCCACCGACTCCTGGGATGCCCGTCTGTCGCTCAGCCCAGTAATGCTCGTTGTCTGTTCATTTCCGCTCATGACGCTCATCGCGTTGTCGTTGCTTTCGCTCACGGTACGCTGTTCCTCAATTGCAGCACCCAGACCGCCGTCCCAAGCCTGGATTGCGGCAGGAGCCGCTCCCGGCGGCAAACTTGGACTCTTGCTTCTGCGCGTGTCTCCAATACCAGTGTATAGAGCACCTGATCCTGGCACGAATGGCTCGTACTTTGGTGCAGGATCATCAACTGAAGATCGATTTAGGCTGAATGAGTTGGAATCGCTGCGAGCGAGGGCGTCGGCGATAGAGCTGGTCAAAGAGCCCGAGGTGTCATGCGCGGGAAGGGTCGAGGCACTACAAGCCATTGTATCTGCTTGCCGCAAGTAGGAGACGGGAGGGGTTGAGGGAGTCGGTCCGTCGTGTGACAGGACGCCTAGGCTTGGGCCCCTCGCAGGAAAAGAGGCAAAATGACTGGCGTGTGTCGAGGTCGGTGTAGAGACACCAAGTTCGTCTGCGGATGCTGTGCGTTGGTTTGGATGTGGAGGAGACTGTGGATGTGAAGATAATAAGAAGTTTGACGCAGGTTTAGCACGTTAAGTCCCACCAGAGATTCGCTCCCAAAGCCGCCTATGTGAAGCCCACTTCCTACCCGCGGAGCAGGTAAATACGGAGAACCCGACAACAGTGACTGTTGTGCTTGCATCTGTGGTGAGGCCTGAGTTGGAGATGTGTGCTCAAATTCTCCTTGACTGACACGGCCAGACGCGACAGTCGTAAAGGCTACTTGTGCAATATCACGCTGTGCCTCAGATACAAGGGCGCTGATACGTGGTTGAGCGCTATAATACGCTCGAGGAAATCCTGGTTGCGTCACGTCTTCAGGAATTTCCTACAAATGAAGGTTAGAATGAGACCTGCGAGCATACACCAGAACATACTGCAACGATGGCTTTGCCTATGTCGCCAACTATCTAAGTAATAAATGAGGCGGTGAGTGAGCGAAATAAACAGAGCGACTTACCACACCCTTCTCACAGCACTCTACAAGTCCTCCGAACTTGGCCTGCATCCAGCTCTTCGCACACTTTCTTTTAAAATCGCCCAGCTCAGTTTCCTCGCGAATAATTTCACCATCCAATGCGCGCATCTCTTCACGCAGTCGATTGAGAGCGTCAGTCTGCGCAGTGAGATTTTTGTGTTCGGGGCTCATCTTGTTGAGCTTCTTTTCAGCACCGTCTGCAGAGGCTCCAACACGCCGCCGTCGGCGCCGTAGGTCATCGAGTGCTTCTTCGCGCGTCCGTACAGACTTCATGGTGTCACGGATTCCATGATGCGTGCTGGCGTATGCACTCAGCGCCGCAGCAAAGTTAACAAGCAGGGTAGTAGATGCACTGAGGATATCCTACAGTTTATTGGTCAGAAGGCGGATAATAAAACATGGTGGGTGCACATAGAGAGCCATTGGTGTTGGATGAAATGCTCCGTCCAGTCACGTAGGTATACATTGTGTTCGGCTCCACATGGCAAGATGAGGAGCTCGTCTGCACATCATCGAGCGTCACGGAACATGCGAAGCATCCCATGAAGTTTTGTGTGAACGTTGTGGAATGAAGTACAACTGCACCACGTACACCCAGACAAAAGCATCACTCACTACGAGGTCATCGCCCTCACCAACCCCCCACGCCCTGAGCGATTCCGCAGCCTTCGTTATATCAACGCCCAGTCTTTGAATTCTGTACAATAAAGTGCCAAGAACGTTAACAGCGCATATACGGTGTTTAAAGGCACACTCACGAGACCAGGACGACCTTCTCTGCGTTAATGAGATCCTGAAACTGTCTGAGGTCGCTGTTACCCGCTAGCGCCGGAATCGTTGAATTATGTGCAATTTTTGCTGCTGCCGTCTTGAACATGGTTGGTTCGTCACGGCGATCACGTTAGGTAGTTGTTGTGAGTAAACCCTGGCGGCCGCACGAAAGAGAGGGGAGTAATTGTGTGTTGAAGTGGTGCATAGGATAGCCACAACTCGCATAGCCACAGTACTGTACTAGTTCATTATGCTGCGGCACAACCGCAGCTTGACCGCAGTAAAAACTTGACTTTTGAAAAAAAATCCCTTGATAAACAACAGACAGCTACATGAATGTTATACAACGTGATAAATTATAAGGGGGTATCTCGGCATGCGTGTCGAGCACATAAGTCCTTTGATTATGATTTCACGTCCACGGATTCTGTTCGTCCTCCCCTGGACTCTTGGTTCCATAAGTCCAAGCCCGAGCATATGGAGGCGGCGTCTCAGCGCGCACGACTTCCTCTGGCTCGTGCACCTTCCGGAACATTAGGTTCATCCCTTCCGTATAACGTGCTCCTCGTCAACTTCACTAGGGACGACGTGATGGTCATTAGACCACCTGTCATTTTCTTCTTCTGACCCAATCGAGGATTCTACACGGATATCCCCTTCCTGACCCCAGACACGTTTCAAGCCTGTGGCGCGCAGAGCAGTATGTGAACTTGAGGGCACCGGGAACGCATCGGTGGAGACAACAAGGTCTACAGCGTCTGGCTCCGCGAGTGGAGGATGAGGAGAAGGGGGTGGGTGGGAATGTAACCCAGAAGGAAGTAAGCGAGGCGATGGAGTACCAAGATTCGATCGCGAGTGTGATGGCGAGGAGTGAAGGTATGGGGACGATGCGCGAACATTAACGTTGCTTCCAGAATGCAGTCTCGGGCGTGATGCATTAGATGTCTGCGAGTTATGTCGAGATGATGACCCTGAAGAGCGCAGATGATTTCCTGAACCCGATCCACTCGCAGATGAGCTTAACGAGCCAGAGATCGGTGATGTAGCTCCATTGTTTCTGATATTCGACCACCTCAACTTCCTCGATGCATTTACTTCTGCCCTCCGGCTGCCTTCCTCAAGGCCAACTACACGTTCTTCCGAAGCGGGCACTTCGTCCTTACCGTCCTCGTACTTGCGTATTTGACCAACCTGAGTGCCCGTTGCACCATAGCCTCTGTTACCACTTGCACCAGTGACATTGACGTGGACATTGACGTGCACCCCTTCTCTAACAATTCTCTCTTCCGCAGCCCACATTGCATAACGCGCTTCTTCAGAGCTGACATCCACAACAGGGTACGCGTAGTCGCCGAAGACATAATTCTTCGCATGCTCATAGAGTGGGTCGTCCGCGGTGGCCAGGTCATCATTGAAGTGCAGTGCATATTCATCATCGTCCTCAACGTCCACGTCGTCGCCGGGCATCCGTATGGTCTGCCGTTGTTCCTGATATTGCATGTCGGGCGCAGAGTGAATGACATTCTCTGCATGTTCTGCAAGAAGTGGAGCGGTGACGTCTCCATCGTTGCCATTGACTCGACCCAACCAGCCCCTGTGGTCACTTTCGGCATTGTCATCACCTAGACCCGTCACCTCTGGGAGCCAATACTTTCCGCTTTCCACCCGCGGAATAGCGCAAGCCAGCACGTATCCTTCGCTCCCTCGCTGCCCCGATGTGCATTCCGCCTTCACTTGGCTCGAACGCACGATAATTGATACCTTCTCCGCGCAAAGTCGCCTTGGTGTCCTCAGCAAGGTCCTTCAGGCCAAATGCATCCCGAACAGCATACCCTATGCGCATGCGTGCCACGTGGACTTTTGCAGATGGTGATGATTTGACAAAGTCTCTATAGGAAAATGCATACATATGCGCGATTGCGAAGAATGGCATCTCGACGCAAATTAAAGTATCGGTGAGTCCGAGGGAGATGTGTTCGCTGTCCGTGTATGGTCCAAGTTTTGATATGATGCCGGTCGCGACGAGAGTTGAGACAGCAATGGATTGCCAAAATGAAAAGAAGAGAATCCCCTTGACACAAAGGAATTTTGGTACAGGGCTGAAAAGCCGGAACAATGAATTTAGTTAAGCAAGTAAACGTCTATTGACCCACCGAAATGGTTTCAAATCATCACTTACACACATCCAGAAGACTGCAAGGCAATATAATGCAAGGCAAATGGACACGTTGTACACGATTGAAACATACAGATACCCAGACCGGGCCCGGAAATCACCCTCGTGATATGTCCCAGTGGCTTTCATGATGAGGCTGGCAACTGCTAACACAGGTTTGACTTGCACATACTCTGTCAGTGAAAACGTGTCAGCACGGCCATGAAACAGACGGCGACTACTTACGCAAGATGCCTCGTTTTATGAAGAGAAACGTGTATGGATCGCTGACATCCACTTCGTGTCGCCAAAGACTCACAGGAAATATGGCTGGGATAGGTGGTCGTCCGTGGAGTCGAATGAGAAGGGAACGCTCGCCGCCCAAATAATCAAGCAGAACAACGAAGAAGCAATATATGACGAAAGCCTAAATCGGTGCTCAAAGTTTACAGGAAACATACTTGTGCAGGGAGAACACACACCTCGTATACATCTCGTACCACATCGATAAAGAACGCTGCATCCAGCGAGAAAAGGGAAATTAAAGATGACAAGGCGTAGATTGGGACCATGAGCATGATTCGAATGACCATCCTGAAAACATCGTAGCTTAGCAAATAGTCATTATGAATTAAGCCCTCATAAAGTTACCTTTGCAGGAGGGGTTTCCTATAGTTTCTTAGCTGCAGCCATATCGACAATCCACTGACGGTCACTGCTACTGAGGTTGATACTCCGGCAAGAAGCAGAACAGGAAGTGGCAAGCCAGAGCCAGCGCCACGTCCATGGTTCAAGTCCGGAAGAATTCCCATATTACCTGCAGCATTCAGCAGATTATTGACGAGCATTGAAATGACGACAACTGTTGGCTGCGAGGTGAGGCGGCAGCATTGAATTCATTACGTAAAATTATGCAAATTTAAAATGTTAAGTGCAGTATTAAGGTAATTCATTTGCGGTACTTCAAGCGTGCTGCGAAGCAACTTCCAGCCTCAAGTGCTATAGAAAAATCGCCAATAGCCGGGGAGTAAGTGCGCGAGGGCAAACCAGAGCTAAATCAATGTTAGCAAGGAGAAGCTTCTAACTTTTGAAATCACTGACACTATACAATTTGCAGGATTGTTTATCAGCGCTCGCAGTTCTGTAAATCATGAATCTCCCCCCTACAACTGTTCCATACGCTATAAAGGTAACAGAACAGATGAAATCCACATTCCATAGTCTGCTGAGGCAGAGCGACCAAAGGGGGACGCCGATCATCATTGAAATACGTGCAAAGGTAGGGAACAGAGTGACGAGAGTGCGCCTTCCTATAAAGCGGTCCCCTTCTTCGTCTTTGAAATCTTGTGCATGAAGCGTCGTTGCAAACACTACACAGCTTAAAGCAACTGCGCGTGCGCTGATACTATCGAGGCACGGGCTGGACCCTGTTGATCAAGATATGGATCTCAGTCAACAGCAAAGCTTGCTGTAGGTAAACAGTCCACGTACCTGCAACAATCGTTGCGCCTGCTTCCAGACACGTATATCCGGCAGCTGTTAATATATTTTTGGAAAGCCCAGCTTTATGGCCTTCAAACTCATTATACCAGATACTGAGGGACTTCAAAACAAACGCTAGATGCGAGAGTCTGTCTGCCATACATCGCAGAAAACATTAGACAGATAGGGAACTAGCAGCCAGCGCACGTCCGCCGCGTTCTGGGCGGTTATACGACCAGCGGGGAGAGGGCGATCAGGCTTGTTCCTCTTGTCCTCCTCTGGGTCTTGAATCTGATTAGATATGTCAAACTTCAGGATGTGGATCCATATCCACAGTATGATGTCCAGAATGCGGGTTGCGTGGGGATGGGGAGCATTTGCCAAGGCAAACAAGGTCTAACAAGGTCGTGTCAGGGAACATACGACCAATTTTAGGGACACTCACGACGGGTAATAGAGTGGTCAAGAAGTCAGACTTCGTGAACAAAATAAGTGTCATGATGTGCTCGCCAATACGGCGACCACTATCTAGAGCTTGGGACAACATGGTTTGGTTGTTGACTCATTTTAGGCCAGTTAAATAGCCTGAGATCAACCTTGTCGGTCCAGAATAGCTATTCAGACATGCATCATTGAAACATCTATGGTGTCAGTGACTTATGACGCAGATAGGCAAGCAAGGTAAACCTGTGGGCTCAGGTACCACGCTTGGATGCCGTCGTGGGTAGATAGTTGACAAGAGATGTACTATGTTCTCTTGCTGATAGAAGCTAAATGAGGCATTCTGTCGTCCCGAAAGGGCTGCTCATTGGAGAGATCAAGTCAGAAGGGGACAAGACATACCATGCTAATTTTGGCGAAGCACAGCGCGTCGAATTTTGTTAAAACACGTTCGGTGACAGCGATTGGCCGTCTGATACGGAAACTCTACGCATCACATATTGCAATGCGATTTACCTTGATTAAGTCCTAGTGCAAGCGTTAACAAAGGAATGACTCTAAGGGGGAAACTGTTTTCACAGAGGGAATAAAATGCGTACCTCCTTCCATCTAGTACATTACCACAGGATAAAATCTGCCCTGTATACGATGTAGGTCATTTTGGTGCAAGTGGGCGTGAAGGCTTGCCAGTGATAGAACACAATGCCGGAGTGACTGAGATATTATCATGTAGTTCCCTACAATTCACGATGGTGTCTTGAAATGGGTGAATTTAAAAAAAACCAAGCATTGCCATTATGGTGCGGGACAGATGCAAAGGTGCTCGTGATTTTTCCTGTCATAGATTTCTAAAATAACGACATGAATGCAGCGGCCTTGCCGATAAAGTCGAAGAGAGCATCAAATAAAAACGGCATGGTCAGAATTTTCATGTTGTCATGAAACTGCCGCCCACCTACACATCATTCCAGGGGAGTAAAATTGAACTTCAGATGACAGTTCAAGTTACGTTACATAAATTCCTCATAGATATGGTGCCGCTCGAGGAACGCAGATGGCGGTAATGCTGTCCGACTCGTAGTATGACAAACAAGAACTTACCGGACACTATTGTCTGTACATGTCATGATCAAGATCCTGCCAGGCGCTACGCGGCCCAGTGCAGAAGACAACGTTGTCGCTTGGTTCGAATGCTGACAAACAGACTGAATGTATCTACTAACTTGGAGTATCTGGACAAAAATCGAAACTTTATCAGGAAGTGGTGCACGGCCCAAGGCTATGTGACATACCTTGCTCTAGTCTCCTACTAGTAGAAGCCACATTTCGTTCCAAGAACGAAACCAAGCAGTGAGAACGTTGTGCAAATAAGATTAAGTGTAATTATTGTGATAAGAATAATGGGAATGGCGCAACCCAAGTCCAGGAGGCAGTGAATACAATTCACGTTGTGGGGACGACTAACGGTACTCGGATGCTAGTTTCTTGTGCTTACTATGGAAAATCTAGGGGTGCGGCAGCTTGGCTCGGAACTTTAATAGACCTCTGGCTCCGACTGGCTGACGGTATGACGAGCCAGCCCCGCCCGAGTTTTTCTTCGTTACATACAACTCGAACACCTCCGATCTTTCCTAATATTGCTGAAATGAAGGACGACCAGAAAAAAGAAAAAGGACCTATACGTACTTGAAGTTGTAATTTGTTCTCTAACCTAAATGGCAGGCCCCAGGCCCCCAGATCAACGAGTGCTCGGAGTTGTCAACTTGTGACACTATAGACGTTCTCACGCCTACATGTGGCATACTAATCGGATCATTAGTACTGGCTCCTATCTTTTCACTGATAACTCATTCCCAACGGCTTCGTCAAAACACCTGCCGATATGTCGTGATGACATTTAATAGGGCCGCCGTAAGTCGAAGCACATTTAAGCCAAGCGATAGCGGTAAACCATCATGACCGTGGTGACGGGCCACGTAGTATCCGTTAGTTCCCATGCTTGCAGAGACCTGGACAATAGTCTCAAGTGTGAACTTATGTTAATGATAAGCGTGCGGGAACTTACAATCAACCTATGATGAACGATCTCAGTCGGATTATACTATAGGGATGCCGAGTCCAAAGATTATGTGTTGTGCATGAATTTTAAGGAGGACGATTGATCGGCTGTTAATGTACCAGGACAATTTGACTAGTTTTGAATGTCAATTGTGGTAGAATACTAATATTAAGCTATTAAGTAGTACAACATCAGAACGGGACAATTTTAATGCGACTTTCGTCTTTCAGCTCCCGATGCTCAAACACCATAAAAGAAACGCCAGTAGCCTGGAAGTAGATGGCCGAGCGAGTACCATAGCTGTCATGAGTCCATTGTCAGCTTCGTCTCGGTACTCTGGTCATATTTCGACTCACGCTATAATATTTGCAGGATTGCTTATCGGCCCCCACCGTGTCGTACATCACGAATCGGGTTCCTACAAATGCGCCGTAGACCACAAATGCAGTGGTAGAGAGCGCATCTATCTTCCAGACACAGTTCAACCCATATGACCAGAGGGGAATGCCGATCATCATTGAAAAGCGTGCGGCTTTAGGGAAGATTGTGGGTAGGGTACGCCTGCCAGTGAGGCGGTCGCCCTCTTCATCCTTGAAATCTTGCGCGTGAAGCGTAGTTGCAAAAACTGTCGAGCTGAGTGCGACTGCCAAAGAACCAGCCTGATCGATGCTTGAGTTGCGAGGAGCTGTGCGCTTGATGAGCAAAATGATGGATTTTCTACAACTGGATAGATTTACCGGCAGCAACAGTTCCTCCGACCTCCAGGCACCCATAGAGAATGGCTGTGAGTACATTCTTCGACAATCCCATTTTATCACCGTTAAGTTCGTTGTACCAGATTGTCAACACTGCAAAGACGGTGCTGGCTAGCAGAACCTGAGTACCGTACCACAACGACAGCATCAAACAGACTGGGATCATCACCCAGCGGATATCAGCTGCGCTGTTGACAGAAATGCGACCAGCAGGTATAGGACGGGAGGGCTTGTTCTTGCGGTCCTCCTCCGGATCCTGGATCTGGTTTGCAATGTTGAATTGCAATAGGTGGAACCATATCCACAAGGCAGCATGGCAAGCGCGGGTAGGGTCGTGCTTGGGAGCCGCGGATAACGCGAATATGGTCTGAAAAGTGTATTTGAACAAAGGGGCGAGATGCACAATAGTTATCACATACCACAGGTATCAGAGTGGTCCTGACATCGTTTTTTGTGAATAGGAAGATCGTCTCGAGATGACGAGTGATGCTATCAGCGCGAACTTTGAGAGCTTGAGAGAACATTGTGAGTTATTTGAATGCCCAGGATGCATACCGGGTCCAGCTTTTATACTTTGAATGCATGCTCTGAAGTACCGGCTCATGGCAAAACTCATGCCGGGAGCATACTCGGATTGCACATCCGAATCCGATGCTCTCGGACTGGCTTTGAACCGTCATAGCCAAGCGCTCATCGAAGCTCACAATCAACGGGGTTTGAAAGTCTGGCACGTCGGAGATTTGGAGATTTTGACTATTGCAAAAATTCAATCAGAAGAAGATCAAAACCAAGCCTGTAGCGCTCTGCAGCGCTCTAGATTGGAATTCGAATATAATTTCACTGATGGTGAAGTGTGGTAACATATCGAAACCCCCGCTGTGAACTTACACAGGCACCTAGGTACCACTTGGTAAATATGACCAAAATTTAGAGCGCGAGCCGCGTACCGTTTGAACCACGCTATACGACTATAGTGAACCAGCAACGAAAGCCTCTCACAATATCAATGCACTCACTGACCAAGAAAGTCACAATCACACATATTCTGCAGGGCTTGAAGCACCTTTGGACCAGGCCACTACAGCAAATATTAAGTATCAAGCAGTTGCACAAGGGGTCATCTCTTGAACAGACGCTCGAGAAGTTACGAGCGTCACGATAAACAAGATCATGGAATGCGATTGCCTCCTGGCGCTGCGACGTAAGTACAGCCATGCTTTCCATAATAGCATCGAAACTGTGCGCGTCTGCCTCATTGACAACAGGCCACAAGGAGATATCATTGTGAGGTTGTGCCGCACAAAGACCCAAAAGTTGACCAAAATTGGAGGGATTTCGAGGCGCCCGGGTAGCCAAATTGGGGTCGGACTGTACGGAATGAACGAACGGGACAAACGGGACAAACATTTCCGATTATCCTGGGTACGCAATTCTCCCAGGCCTATTAACAGGAGCCATCAAGATCAGAAATGCAAAGGAGACAATGGAAATACATCCTAAAAGCTCCAAAATCCTAGCGGACTAGCCACTTCCTATTTGCCAAGCGCTGTGAAATCCTGCTCATCATACGTGGTTTCGCTAGCCTCTTTCAATTAGTACAACAATTGTAGCAATGTCACTTACTGCCCAGTGAATAATGGAAGGCGAGCGCTTCCAAACTCCTGTTACATGTGCCTGTGATCGGTGACCGTCTTGAGTCTCGCTTATCGAAGTCCCGATATAACCCACGGATCGAGGGCCGACGCTAGATAACTAGCATGAAAGCATGAGAAATTAAACAATTCGCTATATTAGCCTTTGAAGCTCAATGACAGGGGGAGTAGATATTGTCCCAGATCCCGGTCATGTGCCCACTACTGCGTGCGCACCTCCCAGCAAGGGCGCCTGCTAAACACTGAATATTTCCTTCTGCCAATGGAGGACCTGCCATGTATAAAAGTGGCAAACTAGAAATTGAGTCAAACCATCGATATGTAACGTGATAACTAATAATTTACAGAAAGAGACCTGCCTGCATGTTCACACCACGAAATTTGTATAGAATACGAGCATTGCACTGCCAACATGAATGTTCAACGTGTCAGCTAAACAATGAGGCAGTATGTGACGTACCTCAAATTCATGGATTTGAATAAGTTAGGCACTGCCCAGGTAAAATTTCGTAATTACCACCGCTCGACGATGAAGTGGTGTCTAGACTTGATGTACGCTGGCCAATCGGATAAAATCCTCCGATATCACAAGACATAGATGGTGAAGGCGAAGGCTCATCACCTTCCGCGATGCTATCAAGTCTGAGGCCAGGAATACCCCTATTCCGTGTTAAGTTGGAGTAACTTCTATTGCCAGAATTCCCTGTTGTCCTTCTACCGCTAGACGGTGCGGAAGATAACTCAGAACATGGTGGAGATAATTCTGCCCGAAAGCCATAGTCCGGTGCGGAAGTCGTCGACGGGCCAATTCCAGAAAGCTATTCTCAAAGATTTTGTGAACACCTGATACGAGATTGATCATGGGAACTTACAACGTGCACAGGACCTGGCATCATATCATTGTCAATCAAGGATCGGTTACTGTTAGAAGGGAGATAGCCGACGGATATCACGTCAGCGTCACGAATTTCTGGAAGATCTTTGAAGCAATTTGGACGACTTTGAGAAATCGCTGGGTGCGGACTTTCGTGTGTCTCGTAACCGGACGGCGTTCCAGAGAATACGACTTGCACAATGCGATGCTGGGCTTCAGACAGCAACGAGGTCATGTGCTTGTGCCCTACATACGGATGTTTGGGTGACTCCGAAAGTTCCTGATGTCCCGGATCCCCTTAGAGAATTAAGCACTGGTATGTAATAGGGCATTACCCACAACTACCATTCGCTTCCCGATTTCCCCTACAATCTGTTCAGATATATATCAGGGGGTCGCGACTGTAATGACGTGCATGACATACCATGCCCTTCTCGCAGCACTCTGCAAGACCTCCAAACTTTAGTATCAGCCAGTTTTTCGTGCATTTGCGTTTGAAAGCGACGATCGTTGATTGTTCGCGCGCGATTTTTGCATCCAAATTTCGCATCTCCTCGCATGAAATGTTCAATGCGTCCATTTGTGCACTGAATGCCTTGGTCTCCTGGTTCATCCGAGTAAGCTTTTTCTTGATGCTCTCTACGGAGGCTGCAGTACGCCGACGACGCCGCTGAAGGTCGTCAAGGGATTCTTCACGCGTACGCACGGCCTTCATGTTGTCTCGAATGACGTTTTGAATAGAGCTGTAGCGGCTGAGCGCCCCAGAAAAATGCGCCAGGAGTGTTCTGGATGAACTCAATATATCCTGAACCCCCGCTCGATGTTGAGCTAATCTCAAGACAAAGCCAAGACTTACAGAAAGATCGTCTTCTTCAGAAATTGCCCATGTCCTCATGGCATCAGCAGCCTTTGCAAAGTCCAAGCTCAACCTTTGTAGTCTACCTCGAAATTTCATCGATAGCTCCGAGCGTGTCAAACGCGAGGTGCACTCACGAAGCCAACACTGTCTTCTCTGCCGCAATCAAATCCTGTAGAGGTCTAAGCTCCTCATTTCCTATCAATGCAGGAACAGGGATAGTCGAGCTATGGGCTATCTTCACAGTTGCACTTCTAAACATGGTGGTCGATCGAGAAGTTCCAAACGCAGGCGTTATTCGGCTGAGGCACCCGGTCTTCAAAGCTTCAAGCTGTGCCAAAATGAACACTGGAAATTGAAGTGACATAACAACGACCCCTACTTTTTATAAGTATATAGCAGCATGAGACGAGTAATGGCCCAACCAGATCAGAGTCATGCTGGCCGTAGCTTAACGCTGCAGCCTGAGCTTGCCAGTCCACACGGCCCCATGTCCGACATAGTTACATCCCCTGCGCAAAGTGTGTTCCTTCGGAACTCTGCGAAATTGCACGCTATAAGGCATCTAGCGATCGCGATTATCGATTATCTCCAGCCCCAACCACGTCGCTTTCTTTTATCACCCAAGCTCACTTATGTCTTCCCTGAAGATCTCTGTTGGTGACACGATTCCCAAAGGTTCCTTTGGTACCGTCCCTTTCACTGAAGAGTTAGCTGATCTTGTGAGATGCATTGTTCCGAATCCTAACACTGTCGTTACTAATACTATGTCACAGTCAGCATGTGGTATCCGTGCGTCTGTTTCCTCCCAGTGCCCGTAGAATAAGGCTTATTAGAATGATCACAAGCCACCACCCTCTCTACTGACAGTTGGAAGGGCAAGAAGGTCGTGCTCTTCTCAGTGCCTGGTGCTTTTACTGTATGCATTCTCAAGTGCAGTCTGATCATTGAACTTACCCATCCTGTTAGCCAACTGGTCACATCATCCACCTCCCGCCCTACCTTGCCAAGTACGACGAGTTCAAAGCCAAGGGTGTCGATGTTATCGCTGTCATCGCTGCAAACGACCCGTTCGTCATGAGCGGATGGGGCCGTGTTGAGGGACTGACAGACAAGGTAAATCGTCCATACTATCAGGTCGCTCCAGGAGCAAACGAAAGAGTTTGCGTGTGTAGATTATCACCCTCTCCGACCCCAATGCCGAGTGGTCAGGCAGCCTGGGATTAAGTATCGACCTATCCGGGCGCGGATTTGGAATCCGTACTGCACGATACGCCATGATCATAGACGACTTGGTTATCAAATACGTCGAGGTTGGTTCCTTTGAACACAATGATATCTTTGGATATCCTGACTCATGACTGGTCTACGCAGGTCGAGCCTGACCTCGGAGTAACTGTTTCTGGTGCTGACGCCGTATTGGCTAAACTGTGATTGAAGGATTATTTTTTTCGCGTATTTAACGCGTAAATTTGTGAGGCTGTCTGACCGGAACGAGCAGACACTTCTAAGTAGGCTAACTAGTAGGTGCTTGCTGGCATTGTGTACAAATCAATAAATCAATGGAGTGAAGAAGAATATGTTTACCTGTCTGCTGAGGAAGATCTTCTCCATTGAACAGAAGTATCTCGATAACTCAGAAGTGATTTAGACTCTAGAGAAAGGTTGTAAGCTGCTTCGGCCAGGTTCGGGACCGTGCGCAGATTAGCGGGTGCTTGTCCATCACCACTGGTACTCAACGTGATTTTTGGTCACTTTTTCAACCGTCTTTTACCAACCTCTCCTCTACCAATATGACCTCATCCAATCCTCCTGCAGGCAGATCTTCTCTCTCACGCAATCAGATCCTCTCGGAAAATGCCGAAATCACGTCTCGTAACCAAGCGCATCTAGAACGCCGTAATCAGGGTGATCTCAACATCGAGAACGATAGGGCTGCTCAATTCTAAAAGTTTGCGTTCACTTGGGATCCAAGCAAGTTACGACACTGATTAGTGACACTTATAACTCCTTGTTTGGAACCGGACGCCGGCCGTCAACCGGTGACTTTCGGAATCATGTGTTATCAACTTGATCAATTCCCATCGTTCAACGTGTCGCTCAACATTCAATGGTGATCAATATGCCCTGTGCACAGCAGCGAAAGCAAGACCATAGGGATATTTTAATTTTACATTCTGTTGTGGCTAGTACATTGGCCATATCTAGGCATAAGCAAGGCCACCTTGAGGAGCTTTTCACTCCAGATCATCAAGATCTCGACGACGATGAAGGCAATGAACGGCTCACCCGTTTTTTGCGTGGGACAGCCACGGGCCTTCATGCTCTCTCTCTGATGATATCCGTGCCCAGCTCTTGTGGTCCTTATACCCAGTGGCGAAAGTGCAATGAGTTTTTTGATGTATCATTGAGTTGGCCTGATCGAGACTTTCGTCATGAATATCGGTGAGTTGTTTCGTTTTTGATCTTAATGTGCTGATGGTCTGGTAGTGTTAGTCATGCAACTTTTGACCATTTAGTGTGAATCTTGGAGGAGAACCCCATCTTCAAATCAACGGGGAGGAAACCACAGTGACCTGTACGCTATCAGCTCGCGTGTTTCCTCCTTCGTTATGGGACTCGTGGCAGTGACTCGCTGCAAGCTGCCCACAAACTTGGGATTGGTTTCGGAACTGTGTTCCTCTATTGCAAGCATGTAGTCTGTGCTCTGCGGGAGATTGGCATGCAAGTAGTCACATGGGGTGACGAGACTCGTCAGAACGAAATGACACGACGGGTTTTGGACCAGTCAGGAATTCCAGATTGCATTGGAATGCTCGATGGCTCCCTCATATGGCTCACCAAAATGCCAGATCGGAATGGCCTGACATTTATTTGTCGAAAGAAATTTCCCGCTGTAAGTAACTCTCAAACACAACATTTTCTGTTAACTTACTTGATACGTAGATCAATGTTCAAGCCGTCATCGACCACGAGAAACGATTCACCGCAATTGAGCTAGGGTGGCCAGGATCAGTCTCAGACATGACAATGTGGAAAAAATCTCACATCTGGCAACATCGGCTCGATTATTTCCCAAACAATACTCTCCTTCTTGTGGATAAAGGTATATTCTTCGTGACCCTCACATCTTTCATGCACTGACCCTGAACCAGGCTATCCATCATCACCCTATGTCCTTCGTCCATTCACTGAACCCGAGGTCAATGGGCAGCTGCCTGCTGAAAAAAAACGCCACCACAAATTCAACAAGTGTTTGTCTTCACAGCACATCATTGTTGAGCATACCTTTGGTTTGCTCAAGGGCCATTTCCCCTGTTTAAGGGATTTGCCACCTGAACAGGACATTCGAGATACTTACCGTGTTGTTGAGGCACTTTTTGCCCTGCACAATATGTGCATTGACCTTGGAGATGTCCCTGAGCTCATTCCGTTGTTTGATAGTTCTGACCCTGATCACGATGACACTGAGGATGATCGAGCTGATGTCAATATCTCTGGCTATGGTGGAGTTGTTGGGGATGATGAACCTGAACTTCCTGCATGGGAGTCAGATGAGTGGTTGAGGGAAGCTGGCCGTCGTCGTCGTCTTGCGATTTTAAATGACCTTTTCCCATTAGATACTTGACAGCAATTACTGACCTGCAATAGTGAAATAATTCAATAACACTTGATGAGCCGCTGCTTTCACCTCTTCCGGCATCCCATCCATAGTCAAAATCTCTTTCATGTTCCTCACCTTCGCCTCACTTTCTGCCAGTGTTACCTCAGCCCGTCCTTTCTCTATCATGTAATTATATTGTTTGTCCTCTCGGAGCTCGCGTTTTTCGAGCAGTTTCAAGTGTGCAACGTCACTGTCTGCTGTTGCCTTCAAGAATTTGACATTCAATGCAAAAAAACTTGGCAGCTTCATTGCCAATACCAGTCTGTGAAGCCTTGCGTTTGTGCCGTGGTGCAGGGACTCCTTTCTGCATCATTGGCTTGACTTTCTTGTCACCTGCAGACAAAACAGATTTGTGTGCAGGTTGACCTGCTTTTGGCTTACTCTTTCTCTCCATATCACTGTCTTTGCTTTCACCATCGCTGCCCTCCTCGCTGCTGATATTGATTGTATCTGAGATCATGCCAGAGCGAAAATCCTCCTCTCACACAAGTCCCGGGTGCTCACCAAGCCTGCCGAGTCATGTAAGTAATGTTTCGTGCAGATGTCCAGCTACTCACCTGTCGTTGAACAGTGCATACCATCCCTCATCATACCATTTTTTCAAGGTAGCACCAGATAAGTTCCCAATATCCTTCCCAGCAGTTTGAGCATTCTCAATCTTCTCGTCAAGGACTTCAACATCAGGATCACCACCACCGTTGCCGGTGATAGACTCAAAAGTCAAAATATATGAAAACACTCGTCATAAGCGTTTGTAACGTCCCTTGATTGACTCTGGGCTGCGCCATCCTTTGAATATACGTTCAGAGACCTGTATGGTATGGTGTTAGCAGTTATCGAGGCGAGTCTACTTTGCATCTTTGTTACCTTTTTGAAGATGTGTTTAGCATTGCCAGTAAGGCCTTCATAGAATTCGCTGTCACCACCTAGCAGGGTTTTGAGTAAAAGTTTGGTGTCTTCATCTGACCAATGGCTTTGCTCTTGAAGGTGAGCCATGGCTTGTTCCCCTTCAATTTTTGTCTTCACCTTTGTCTTCAGTTTTGCAGCTATGGCCTTCCGCTTTGATCCTTTGCTGGCACGGATTTCACTACTAGTCTGAGTTAATGGTGTGTCGTTCTCAGTTTTCTTTATCTTCTTCACACTGTCACCATCTTCCAGGAGGTTACCATGATATTCCTCGCGTCCTCGCTTCTGTGGTTGCGGAGCCACTGTAACTGGCAAAGGTCTTGGATCACATGCTGCTGAGTTTGCCTGAGTTGGACCATAGACGAATTTATTTGAATCATTTGGTTGAGGCTGACCACATGCTTCGAGCACCTGGCAAATATGAGGAAGCTTCAGCTAGTCAGTATTTGTCAAGTATTATGTTCATGCTATTTGCCACTCACTTGTACTCTAGATTGCTGATTATGCTGTGGTCGGGGAATTGATTCATAGGGCTGCTCTTGTTGCAGCTGGCTGGATTCACGATACAGGATCAGTCACATACAGAGCTTGAAAAAAATAATGACCTACTGTTTTGTGTCATACCAGTAATGCTCTGCACGATAATGCTATTGCTGTTGCTGATGCTGATTTTGTATGTTGTGTGCAGGCACTGCTGTGACTACTGCCCAGTGCTCGTAACTGGCCAGTGGAGCAGCATGTTGTCCACCTCCATGCAGCATGGCATAGCCATATCATGGTTGCTCCTGCTGTCGAGTGTATCCACCACCATTGTGAGGATAGTAGTCCATTGCTACTGTGCTGGAGCCGTTTACACTGGCAGTACAACAACTACCAGCCAGACACATCCAGGCTTCTTCGGAGTTGAGACTAATTTATGGAGCGGAAATGAATCACTTAAGACTAAAATAACTCTACTTATGATATTCGGATCCCAAGTGAACGCGAACTTTTAGAATTGAGCAGCCCTGATGAATCCCTCCTTGTTGCATCAGGAAATTTACACATTCCTTAACTTCCTTAATCAGTTTATTTCACTTAATTTGAAACTTGTTTGCTCTCTCTCTCAACATTCACCTGGCATATCTCATATTTTTTTTGTGTGAAACATAACAAAACATGTACATTTATATATCTCAACATCTTTTTTCTGAATACACTCAAGTTGCAATTTTGGATAAGTAGATCCACTTTTACCAAGACATTTAAGTGAGCATAGGTCCATTTAAGGACAAGTTAAGCAATGTGAGAATTTCCTGATGTGTTCCTCCTTCTTTTGCTAATGTTTCTACTAATTCCACCCAACCCACTAATAACACCACTTCTAGGCTAGAGGAACGAAAGAGCATAGTCTCAGTGGGAGTTCAAAGAACACTTTGATTAAGTACCTAGAGGAATGAAAGAGCCTAGTCTAGGTAGTGTATCAGTGTGTATACTTGTATGAGCACTATAACAAGATTCATACCTCAGTGGGAGTTCAAAGAATGCTGAGGTAAGACAATAGCAAGATGAAACTATAAGTAAGGGTTGCATGACAGTCAAGTAGCTTGTAACGATGGTGAAAAACATATGGTACACAGGCACAGAAGAATGTAAGTACATATGGTGCACATGCCTAAAAGTGGACACGCCAACACACCCCCTCACTGAGGTGCAAGCTGCAAACCAATAATGTGCTTGAGGAACAGAGGACAAGGAAGCGACTTTGTGAGAATGTCGGCTGTGTTGCAATGAGAGAGAAGCCAACAAGGGAGGAAAAGACCATGTTCAATGTGTTGACAAATGAAATGGTAATGCATGTCAATGTGCTTCAAACAAATATGATTTTTGGCTTCCTTTGACAAGGAGATAGCCCTGGTGTTGTCAATGTGAATGATGATGAGAGAGGGGAGACTGATGTGAAGCTTGCTGAAAATTGAACAGAGCCATAAGCCCTCCTGGATCGCATGAGTGATTGCCATATATTCTGCCTCCGTTGATGACAGTGCCTGCGTAGACTGTTTCTTGGAGGCATGAGAGATGATTCCACCAGCATAGAACCATATGTAGCTGGAGATGGACAGACAGTCCTGTGGATTACCTGCCCAGTCGGCATCACAATAGGCATGTAAGCCCTCATCTGCGCACTCTCTGCCATAGGTCATCTAGAGGTTGACAGTCCCAGCCAGATAACACAATAGGCATTTGGCTGTGGCGAAATGAGAGGCAGAAGGATTGGCATTATGTTGTGCAAGGGAATTGATGGCGAAGGATATGTCTGGATGAGTGCAGACTGCCAAGTAGAGGAGCTCACCAACAATTTTTTAGTAGCGTGACTGTAGGTCCAGGATGATATTATGAGTGTCATTGGGTTTGCTAAATGGATGGTTGGCATCAAGCGGGAGGGTGACTGGATTGCAGTCGAGCATCCCATACTCATCAAGTAGGTAAGTGATGTATTCTCCCTGGTGCAGCCACAGTTGATGACTCATGTGATGATGTTTGAACTGGATGCTGAGGAACTTGGTGACTGCACCAAGGTCCTTGATGCCGAAGTGTTTGTCAATTGTGGCCTTCACTTGCTTGAGGAAGACAGGTGAGTTGGATGTGCCGAGGCCATCGTCCACATGGAAGCCAATGATGCATATTATGTGACACATGGAGGTGCTGTTGGTACGATCATAGGTGAATACAGCATGGTCAACAGTGCACCTCTCAAAACCAAGTTCCTGCATGACTGCCCTCACTTGCTCATACCACTCCATGGCAGACTGCTTAAGTCCATATATTGTCCTCAACATCAGCCAAATGAGCAACTTTTAATCACCCTCTTCAAATCCTTTTGGCTGCTGCATAAATCTCTTTAGGACACCCCACAGGAAGGCCTGTTGTTAAGGTTGTACTCTCGGGTTTAACGGATCCGAAGGGCTTTGGCCTCAGCTCGTATGCTGTGCCCCTTTCCCGAGTATTGCCCTTGAACTTCAGAAAACACTAATGTATCGGATCCAAAGATCAGAACGTATAACATATTGGTATCCGAAGTTTATCCGGATAACGGAAAGACGAGTAAGACTAATCCGGATGCGTCCGGATTAGAAAACAACAGAGTAAAGACTATCCGAAGATAGAGCCAAGGATATAGACTATCGGATGCAATCCGTATAGTCTCAGATGGTGACAAGAGTTAATGAATACTCAAGTCCAGATGACAGAGAGAGGACAAACTAAGATGATATTTGAACTGAGGTGTTACAATGTAAGTACAGGAGTTTATATACCGAATGTCTAAGGCTTGAGGCTATGTACAAAGTATAAGCCAAGTCTATTGCTAATCAATGGAAGCTGGAAGGAAATCACGAGTGGATGGATGGAATAACATAGCCGGGAATTAATCACAAGTAAAACGGATCAAGGAAAACATAGCCGGAAGTTAAGGAATACCGAGAAACCGGTAATAAGGAATTACCAATAGCAGAAGAGGCTGTGATAAAGTTATATGAACAGGAAATGAATTAAGAAGCTTATCGTATATCGGATCAGAAGCAGATCTGTACATCGGACCAGATCAGATCTATGTTCCAGAAGTTGGGATGAGAAGCATTAATGTATGGGATATGACACCTGTTTTGTGTCG
Source organism: Suillus occidentalis (assembly GCA_016628085.1). Taxonomy (NCBI): domain Eukaryota; kingdom Fungi; phylum Basidiomycota; class Agaricomycetes; order Boletales; family Suillaceae; genus Suillus; species Suillus occidentalis. Next base: position 42,013 of record JABBWB010000096.1, read on the forward strand.
AAGCTGTCCAGCTTCCAATTGTTCTTGCAAGTGATGGCAGTAATGAGGTGGACCAATGCTGTTTTGAGCACTGGGGCAAAGGTTACCCCATAGTCAACTCTGGGAATCTGTGAGAAGCCTTAGGCTACAAGGCAAGCTTTGTGAGTTGGACCACCTTTGTTGTTGTCCTTAAACTCAAGTACCCAGCAATTACCGATGGCTTTATGGCCTGGGGGAAGGGTGGTCAATCTGTAAATGGTCATTTCCTTCATGATGTCTAGCTCCTTCCTCATAGCTACTAACCACAGGTCCCAGTCTGGCCAGAGAACAGCTTCATCATAAGTTACAGGCAGGATTTTCATGTCGTAGTCTGAGCTGGAAGGGTTGTGCCTCCTGTTGCTGCAGATAGAGATGTTGGCCTGTTCCTCAATGTCCACATTGGCATGTACCTCTGGTACGTCTGCATTAGGCTCCACCTGTGTGAGGTCCTCATCACCTTCATCTACTAGCTCTTTAGCAATGGGGTGTAACACCCCCTCACTTGTGACGGTTAATTGAGCTCAAGTGTTATGGTGAGCCCTTGAAGCCACTACACCATCAGCAAAGGCCTGTCCTGCCTCTGTAAGGACACACTGTAGAGACTCGATCCTGAGTAGCCTCACAATGGCTCATATTGCAATGTAGGTCAAGCCTACAGTACTATGCATACAATGTGACACCTACACAATAAACGCAACGTTTACGCGATGCGCGCGACATAGGCGACACAAACACAACATAGATGACACTTGCATGACTTGCATGCACCTTAGGCGAATTTTCCCGTGACTGACCTCCTGGAGTATTTTTCCCATGTCCAACCAAGTTCCCAGGTATGCATTTCTCCATTTATCATTTATTTCATTATCGTACCATGTTTATTTTTTTCACTGGTACACACTTCACTTTACTTTACCTTTTCACGACCACTTTTTTCACTTTTACTTCACCAGACACCACTACCTATTACCACTTACCATCTATTGAGTATCACATTTTTATCATGTTTTAAATAAATCATCGCAAGCCCTAGTAGCAGTTAGCTCTAGTGGTCATATCCACATCACACCTCACATCTTAATGCCTCAACAAGTCTCAGTATCGTCTGCATACCACTTTCACTCAGTTCTGCTTTACAATGCACGACTTTCCCATGATTTGTGCATTCTCCCTAGAGTTGTTGCTAGTGGATACTTGCTTTCTTGCATCCCCTAAGGGATGAGCCTATCACACATTTTCTCTTCCCTTCAACAATTATATCAGCTGCACCCTCAGCTGAGTTGAAGATCCTTCAATGTGCCCATAAGGAATGGTGTGGTGGCAAAAGTGCAGCTGGTTGAGGTGATGAAGGAGCAGGGAGAGGAAGGTTAGTGGTGGGGATTGCATTGTCAGTGGCAGTAGAGGGTTACTCATCATCTGACTCATCTGACTCATGGTGGTGAGTGATTGACAGCAAGTTCTCATTGAAGATCACATCCCAGGCAACAAAGAAGGCGCCGCTATCCTTATCATGGAGCTGGTAACCCTTAGTCCCCTCAGGGTAGCACATGAATATCATGTAATGAGAGTGTGGGCCCAACTTAACTTGCAACTCACTGGGGATGTAGGCGAAGCAGCAAGCCCCAAACACCCTGAGGTGAGATAAGTCTGGCTGCTTGCCATTGACAAGCTTGTAGGGTGTTGTGCCAGGTGGAAGCACTGACAACTCTGTCCTGTTCCAGAGGTAACATGCAATGAGCGCTGCCTCATCCCAAAGACTGGGAGAGAGGTCTAAAGTCTCCCGCATTGCCAAAAGACACCCTTTGATAGTGCAGATTGCCCACTCTGCCTTACCATTTTGCTGATGTGCATATGGTGCAGAGAGCTGCCAAACTATGCCTGCCTGCTGAAGTGCGTGTATAAATGCTACACTAAGGAACTCCCTATCATTATCCAACCAAAATGTCTTGATGGTGTGTTCAGAGTGGTTCTCCCAACATGCCTTAATAATTCCCCATGCCTCCAGCACTTGGTCTTTTGTAGCAAGCAGCTGGAGATTCAGAAGATTTGTGTGGTCGTCAAGGAACAGCACAAAGTACTGTTTGCCATGGGGAGTGATGGTAGGGAACAGTTTGCAGAGATTGGAATGGATAAGGTCCAGCATATGGGTAGCACGAGGCTCAGTAGAAGGTGGGTAGAGCTTCCTGGGATGCTTTGTGATAATGCAAGGCTCACATCTGTGTAGTGGGGTTTGAGCATTTACTTTTACCTCCTTAGCAAAGAAGGGAAGCCATTTGACTGTGTCTCCACCAATGTGGCCAAGACAAGCATGCCACAAGTCCCAAGAGAGAGGTACCTATGCGAATGCTGACAGCTTGTTAAATGGCAATGGAGAGACCTGGGTACTAGTGTTACTGTAACGTTGCCACCCCTATCATTTTCCCCTATCTCCATGGACTTACAGCCACGTTGCCTTGTACCTGTATAGCCTCAGCTTCCTCTATGCATTACCTTTGACTCGGTTCGTCTTATCTTTGACTCATTTTTCTTATCCATGACTTGTCATACCCTTGACTCTTGAACATACAGCTATATTACCTTGTACTATATTAGGCCCTTGCCTGCCTTTCTTGTACCTTTCATTCCTGCACATACCTGACAAGTCTGCCCTAAAGCCATTCCCCCATTCCTATATAAACTCGTCATGTATCATATTAGTTCTTTACTTTAATCTACTTGGTTTTACCTTGAAACCTGATCCTCACTTAAGCTTCACAACTTAAGTGTCTATCCCTAATTCTATCTTCGAGCACTCCTCGTCGATAGTCAGATTATCGTCTGTCTTAGAGGTGCCAGCCCTCTAGACCAAACCTTTGATCCAGCCTCAGAGGTATCAAGCCCTCTAGTCTGTATCATCGAACCCCACCTTCTTGTCTGATGAAAAGAACCTACTCACTACAGACATCATCGCTGACAAGACTCTCTTTTGAGTCTGTGATGAGAGAACCATCCAAGTTCATAATAACTGGGGTGAATGAACTTCAGGTCCATGAAGAATAGATTCCTAGTCATGGGAATGTCACTCAGAATGTTGTTGTTGTAAATGAGTTGTACACAAGGGGAAACAGTGTGAAGTTGCAGGCCCAGCCCTTCTTGAGCATGTGCCCAACAGAAAGTAGATTAACAAGTGCTCCAGGTGCATGTAAGCAGTCTGAGAGTCTTAGATGGAAGACCTAACCATTGACAGATAAGTCTGCGATGCAGTCACTTCAACCTATAGTGAGAAGTTTGCCGTGGTTGGTGGTTTTGACCATGATGTGTGAGTCATTGGAATATGTCCAAAAATACTCACAATCAGTAATCAGGGTTGAGGTGGTTCCTGAGTCTAGAATGGTTGATAGACTCTGTGCAGCTATGCAGGCAATGTCCTTAGAACTGGGGAAGACTTCTTCATTACATTCCTCAATGATTGCACAAGCAAGTTCTTGAGGAGGAGTGCTCGTACTGGTGGAGGTGTCTGGTGTGGAAGCTGTGGGTTTGGATTGTGCAGGTGAGTTTCCATCCACAACAGCCGAAACCTCTTTCTTTTGAGACTTCTTTCCAGTGCACCCCCAGGAAGTTTTGCTTTCCATGCCACCACCTTGCTGGAGGCAGTGTTTCAAGTTGTGTGTGAGCGATCATGGAAGGCCAGTGTATGTGGTATTCTCACAGGGCACCCCCTTGAGGTTGCTCCTGTGGATGCAGACACCTGTCTTGGGATTGACTTTTGTTTTGGCGGAAGAAGATGACGTACCAGCATTGGCATATTCAGAACCTGGGTGGGCCAGCTTCTGCTCCCCTCGTAAACAGTTGGCTTCTTCTAAGAGTGACAAGGTGACATGATTGAAAGTGAGAGACATGGAAGGAGGGGCAGATGCAGTGGTAGATGAAGCCATGCTCATCATGTTAAACTATCCGATGGTGAGTCTCTTGTATACTAACCACTCTGTCGTTTTTGGAAGACCATGTAGCAGGAGGAAGATGGCTTCATCCTCTGTCACAGTGATACCCATCTCAGTGAATTGTCATCGACCACTCTCGAAAACGCTGATGTACCTAGAGGCATTGTCTGCATCTTTCAACTTTTCATTGAAGAGTTGCTCTTGTAGCTTGAACTGTGAAGTAACGTTGAGGTGACTGAAATGATTTCCCAGTGATTCCCACTGCTGGCAAGCTGTCAAAGCTTTGTCTAGCAATGTTTGGACAATGGGGGAAAGTCAACGGCCAATGATGCCTTTCACTTGTACATCTTCTTTGATCCAGTCAATCATCTCCTTCTTTTCTGTACTCATATGTGCTGAAGGTGCAATGGGTAGTACAGACATATCAGAGGTGTAATTGGCAAAGTTGTTAGGATTGGTACTGGTACTACAGTGATTCCATAGTCCTTCACTCTGCAGAGCAAGGGTGACAGCATGACACCAACTTGGAAAATTATCAGAGCCAGTTAGCTTGATTATATGATTGTATTTCCCCATAGCATGATCAACATGTCAATGATGGGTCTTGATTTCGAAGGAAGATCAGGAACTTTAAATGTATCACCCATTAAGTGAATTTGTTATTGCTGGATTGACTCTAAGTCCGTTAGTCTATTTGTCTGAGCTGTGTTAGAGCTCAGGGCTCATAACCTCTAGACTAGAGGAACGAAAGAGCCTAGTCTCAGTGGGAGTTCAAAGAACACTTTGATTAAGTACCTAGAGGAATGAAAGAGCCTAGTCTAGGTAGTGTATTAGTGTGTATACTTGTATGAGCACTATAACAATATTCATACCTCAGTGGGAGTTCAAAGAATGCTGAGGTGAGACAATAGCAAGACGAAACTATAAGTAAGGGTTGCATGACAGTCAAGTAGCTTGTAATGATGGTGAAAAACATATAGTACACAGGCACAGAAGAATGTAAGTATGCATGGCGCACATGTCTAAAAGTGGATGTGCTAACACTGTGGGTCCTTCTACCCCCATTGTGACTACGACCACTGCTTCGACTGTAGCTTCTGTATCTCCTAACCCTTCCATTTCCTTAATGGTACCTACCACCCCTAGACCTAACACTCCCACACCTTCCCCATTGCAACTTAATTATAGTAACATGATTACAGCCTTCCAGAAGTTATCTCCCACCAAACAAGCAGCCTTCCAATCTTCCCTTAATGCATCTTTGGCTACCTCTTCCTCATCCAACACCAATGCTTCTTTCAGTAGTACTAATACATTACCTTCCCTTATCTTTGACATCATCAATAAACACACCATCCAAACTCATACCATCAATGACACTTACGGTGTCCATACTTACATCATAGAATTAGCCAGGAACCATCAGCATATTCCCTTCTCTTTACTTACAATCAAGGTCTTCAAGCACCTTTTCCTTGAGTTCTTAACACTCGAATTTGTCACCTTTTACTCCTCTCACCGAGGCACCACACCAATGAAATGTCACCTTCTAGACATCTCTCCATTCCTAGCAGAATCCTCCATTAGTATCCCTGATTGACACAAGGCTTGGGCACATTACTTACAATTCTTAGCTGACCATGCCTCCCCAACAATCCATGCTTGATGGGCCGAGCACTATCAAACACTCCGTGAGCACCCTAACTTCTCTGACAATTGGACAGCCATCCTTGCTTTTAACATAGACCAGTATGCATCTTACACAGCAGACCCTCAGACCTTTGATGAAGCTAAATACTACTGTTGTCTTCTTAAATAGATGTTCTATAGATAACCACCTATAAAATTAAATATCTCCACAGTCAGTGATTCAGACAAATACCAATGACTGATAACATGGTTGCTCGTGGGTGGCTGTTCAGTGATGCTCAAAGATACAATTAGCAGGCATAATATCTGTGAGGTCCACAGTGAGCAGTCAACTTGATGATGTGCAGGACACGGAAACAATAACAACAACAATAACAAAGAAAATAAACAGAATAATAACAATAACATTAAAGAAGATCACACAAAGCTCTTATCTTGCAGCAACAGCTCCGCCAGAAAATTGTGCAAAGCAATAAAGGTCACTCCCAAAGCACAAGCAGGTAGGATCAAAGGTCAGGACTGATCAATTGCTCTCTGGACTCTATGCAATATTGAATCTGCTGCCAAGGAACTCATGATGAGTATTAAACAGAATCAGGAACGGACATCCTTGGTGTTCAGCACCAAGTCCCCTTTCAATAGCTAAAGCCTCGTGACAATAAAAACCCTGGCTCAGTATTGCTACTCAGATGAGTAAGGTCAAGCTTCCTGTTATCAACTCCTGAAGTCTCCCCACTAAGCTACTCTGAGCCTTAGATGGACGAAAGAGACAAACACAGAGATTTCAGAATATGCAAGTTGATAAAACAAAGAAAACTTGGAGAAATATCTACAACGATGACAAAACTGACAAATGAAACAGAACCAGGTCTGCTGGTTGTGGAGCATGGCATACTCACACTTTTACTGACATCTTGCAGAGGTTCACCTTACAATCTTCAACAGCTTACACTGTATCTGACTTGGCTCACACCTTACAGACGTAAACTGGGGGCATAAAACTGCTCTTTTTTTTTCAACCGAAATGCGGGTCCTTATATACACAAAACCAGTGGCTGTGCTACTATCTTCCCACATAATTAGGTGAGGATTACTTAAGTTCAGCGAACTAGAGGGGTGTAGTCTCTGAGTCAGCTTTGAGGGGTCAAAGTGAAAGTATTATGAATAGTGGTATTTATTTTACTGAGTCATGTGATGTTCTGTGACTAGGGCCAGAAGGGCCTAGACACTGGTTATGTAATTTATGGCTTTGGCATGCAATTTTTTTTTTAGTTGGAAGCCAAATTCTGTAACATTTTATTTTTCCTGCAGGTTCCCACATGTTGATTTGTAGAGAAAATATTTTTGGCAGTCACCTGACATGTGAGAGATTCTTGCTGAGTCATTCTTGAGCTATTTGAAATGAAACTAAACCCAAAATTAAATCTTCAAAAATATTTGTTTTCTTTTAAGGGAATTTTTGAAAGAAAAGACAGAACAATCTATATTCTGAGCTGAATATTTGGGGATTAAATTCAAAGAGAATTTATTAAGAAAGGACTCATAAATGGGTATTAGTCAGTCATGTACCAGACCAATTTGGTGCAGGTCATCATCAACTTGAGAGTATAAAATCTCATGTCACTAGAGTCAAATCCTTCAGAGCCTTCACCAACACAGTTGCAGAACTCAAGAGCTTCTGTCATGAACCATACCCTTCACACAACTCTTCCTTTCACAAGTCTCAAGCGGGCGACAAGTCCTTCCAACAAATCCAATGACTCCAACAAACACCTTCCCCTCCTCTGTCTTGTCTGTGGCCAACTTGGCCACACCTTCCCTAGCTGCCCCACTGCATCATCGGCGGGTGTGACATCACACTTAACTGTCACTAACAAGCAACTTGTCTCCCACACTGACACTGACACCAAGTATTGCATTGATTTCAACATCTACTGCAATGGCAAGCGCTCCTGCACCAAACACACCCACAAGCCTGGTGAAATCCATGCCTGTTCACTCTGTGGAGTCACAGAGCATGGCGCTTGCAGTTGCAAGTGCTTGGGAGCTTGATCCCCAGTGAAGAGCGACAATAATTAAGTAGATACGTGTAGATAGAAGTCAATAAAAATAAAAATTGTGATTCTTATCAATGTGTTTCGAGGTCTCCTGACAAATTTCTAATATTTTTGATCCCTCTAGTATTCCCTTCTTGCCATGGGCTATGGACCCTATTCCAAACACTGCAGCTCCCAACCATGTATACTTAGACCACCTCAGGATCCCATGTACTCCTTACGATGCAGATGCAGACTTTTCCAAGATCCTTACTCCATATTCAGCAGATGACCCTGATATGTTCCTACACAATGCTAATCGTCTTGATGCCTACCCAGAACTTGTCTTCAAAATCAAGCACAGCTTTCTGTTAGGGTACCTCGAACCCATTTCCTCTACCTATGCTCCACCTTATCTCCCAAGTGCTGATGAACACGAACATGTCATTCAAGAATACATCGACTCAGAACTCTCCTTGGGGTGATTCACTAGTCCCTTCACCCAAGCCGAACTCGAACACTGACCTGCACCAAATTGGTCTGGTGCATGGCTGACTAATACTCTACTACAAGCCCTCACCCAACATTTTTTTCGGATTTAATCTTCTAAGCACTCAGCTCAAAAATATAAATTTCCCTTTGGTTATTCACCTGAACAGAAAACAAAAATATTTTTGAAGATTTAATTTTGGGTTTAGTTTCATTTCAAATAGCTCAAGAATGACTCAGCAAGAATCTCTCACATGTCAGGTGACTGCCAAAAATATTTTCTCTACAAATCAACATGTGGGAACCTGCAGGAAAAATAAAATGTTACAGAATTTGGCTTCCAACTAAAAAAAAAATTGCATGCCAAAGCCATAAATTACATAACCAGTGTCTAGGCCCTTCTGGCCCTAGTCACAGAACATCACATGACTCAGTAAAATAAATACCACTATTCATAATACTTTCACTTTGACCCCTCAAAGCTGACTCAGAGACTACACCCCTCTAGTTCGCTGAACTTAAGTAATCCTCACCTAATTATGTGGGAAGATAGTAGCACAGCCACTGGTTTTGTGTATATAAGGACCCGCATTTCGGTTGAAAAAAAAAGAGCAGTTTTATGCCCCCAGTTTACGTCTGTAAGGTGTGAGCCAAGTCAGATACAGTGTAAGCTGTTGAAGATTGTAAGGTGAACCTCTGCAAGATGTCAGTAAAAGTGTGAGTATGCCATGCTCCACAACCAGCAGACCTGGTTCTGTTTCATTTGTCAGTTTTGTCATCGTTGTAGATATTTCTCCAAGTTTTCTTTGTTTTATCAACTTGCATATTCTGAAATCTCTGTGTTTGTCTCTTTCGTCCATCTAAGGCTCAGAGTAGCTTAGTGGGGAGACTTCAGGAGTTGATAACAGGAAGCTTGACCTTACTCATCTGAGTAGCAATACTGAGCCAGGGTTTTTATTGTCACGAGGCTTTAGCTATTGAAAGGGGACTTGGTGCTGAACACCAAGGATGTCCGTTCCTGATTCTGTTTAATACTCATCATGAGTTCCTTGGCAGCAGATTCAATATTGCATAGAGTCCAGAGAGCAATTGATCAGTCCTGACCTTTGATCCTACCTGCTTGTGCTTTGGGAGTGACCTTTATTGCTTTGCACAATTTTCTGGCGGAGCTGTTGCTGCAAGATAAGAGCTTTGTGTGATCTTCTTTAATGTTATTGTTATTATTCTGTTTATTTTCTTTGTTATTGTTGTTGTTATTGTTTCCGTGTCCTGCACATCATCAAGTTGACTGCTCACTGTGGACCTCACAGATATTATGCCTGCTAATTGTATCTTTGAGCATCACTGAACAGCCACCCACGAGCAACCATGTTATCAGTCATTGGTATTTGTCTGAATCACTGACTGTGGAGATATTTAATTTTATAGGTGGTTATCTATAGAACATCTATCTAAGAAGACAACACAAAATAGGTCCTTTCTGCTTGTCACCCCTCCAAGTTGCAGTCAAGGATGGCGCTCCTGGTCAACCACCCAAATACTGTATCTATTGAAACCTATTCTACAAAGATGCCCTCGGCCATTCAATCAATGCCAAGGACTTCCTTACATACTGGGGTACAGTATCTCAAGTAGCCGCATTCGTACATCCAGTTTCCCTCCTTCTTTCACCCCGTACTCCTCCACTCTGCCCCTGCTTGCTACATGACCTTGCGACATATCACTATGTCACTGAGGAATGCAGCATTCAGGGCACCCAGGACCACACTCTCTTCCACTTCAGGCTAAGTCCCCACACTCTTATCTTCCTACTCAAATCCTTTGATTCCCCCTATTCTGAGTCTCCCTTACTCACTTTCCTCTTCTCCTTTATCACAGGTTGCCACCACTCCTCCTAGTACTCAGGTGGCCTCTCTAGACATTGAGAGCACCTATCGCACTGTCCTGATTCTCCCTGATCACAAGTGCTACTTAGTGGTGCATTTCCACAATAATTTCTTTATCAATTATAACCTACCTTTTGGCACCTCCTCCACAGCCGGACTCCAAGGTGAAGTCGCCAATGCCACAATGGACATATGGGAACATGTGGACATTGGTCCCACATGGAAATGGGTCGATGACCTCATCATTCATATTCCTAACCCAGATGGTCCCTTCATCAGCATCTCCAATGGAGAAGTCTTTTGTTATCGTTATGATGTCTAGTCAGCCAAAGAATACATCAGTCCAATCAACATACTCTGGCACAAAGACAAAGGTTCTGACTTTGCCGATGTCCAGGACTATGTCAGGTACACGTTTGATTTCCCAAACCATACAGTATTCCTTCCAGAAGCCAAACACCTCAAATACCTTCATCATCTTCGCATCTTTCTGGATGCTTATGTATACTCACAATCAAGTTCCTGAGAAGAAAGCCAAGAGAATCAGCAGCACCCTCACTAACTATGCCTTCGTGTTCCTGCATGGCTGCTCCTATCTTTCCAGTCTCTATCATTGGATCACAGATTACCCCGCAGACTACATCCCTTATTCACTCACTCCCAGACCCTCCACCCATGATTATAACATCTGGGTTGATGCCTCTATAGGCACAGGCATTGACATTCTTTGGAATGGTCTTTGGGAAGTCCTATACACTCAATAGGGCTGGCGTGATCCAATTGGACATGACATCAGCTGGTTGGAATCAGTGGCAATTGAATTTGCCATCCTCATCACATCTCATTTTGGCATTTGCGACACTGATGTTCTCATATGTAGTGACAACAAGGGAGCCATTGGTGCCTTTTACAAGGGATGTTGTTCCAATCTTGCATCCAACATATCTATTAGATGCTCTAAAGCTGCATTATGTGCATTCAATCTTTCCATATCCCTTATATATGTCCATACTGACTACAACCTCATCAATCCCATATCCCATGGCATACTCCCTGATGACTCTACTTGTCTTCCATTTTGCATACCCACTCCCAATGACCTCGCTCCCTTCATCTCATACAACCCCCGCTCACAGTGATCACACTGTCAGTATCGCAGACAAGCTCACTTCAACCTCCTGTCTCGACTCCTCAGAGATTCGGGAGGCTGCTGTCATCCATCCTGACAGGCAAATTCACACCATGCAAGCCCCGCAAAGACACATCCATCACTCCATCTGTACATCATCCACACGTCCTTGCCAGCGAGCATGTCCTTCTCTGGACCACCCCTCATAGTTTCAATTTCCAACATGAGCTAGAACAGCTCTTCCCAGAGTTAGACATTTTGAAGATGTTCTTTGTCACCATCCAATCCCTTGATGAGAATACTCATAACAACTATGGTGCTGGTCTACTCCACTTTATGCAATACTGCAATCAATGCAACATCCCTGAAACTTCCAAAATGCCTACCTCCACAGCTCTATTATTAGCTTTCATTACAGACTCCGCTGGATCCATCTCCAACAGCACAGCTAACACCTGGCTAGCCGGTCTTCACTTCTGGCACACTGTCAATGGTGCCATGTGGAACAGGTCAAATTCGCAACTACTACATCACATCAAGCAGGGTCTTACATGCTTAGTCCCTCCCAACTCCAAATGAGCTCAATGTCCCCCAGTCACGTTGGACGCTCTACTACAATTGGGTCGAGGCCTCAACCTCACTGATTCCTTCGATGTAGCAGTCTTTGCCATCACATGCATCACCTTCTGGTGTTGCTGCCGGTATGTTCCCTTCTCTCATATTCCCACTCTATCTGAGTCTTCCCTCAAGTCTTGGAGAGCTAGTCATTCCTAGCCCCAACACTTTTGACCATATCAAGCACATTTCCTGCGTAGTTCTTCCACTCACCACTCTCACTTCTAACAATGTACAACACCTGTCCTTTCACATTCTCTGGACAAAGACAATGGGAACTGAAGGTGCCAACATCAGTGTCACCGCCTGTGATCATCTCACTTGTCCCCTCCTTGCCCTTCTCCTACACTTAGATATCAACAACCACATTCCATCTCACGCACCACTATTCTCTTTCAAGACAGCAGCTAGTTCTTGGTCCCCCAATGACCAAAATATGGTTCATGGATCATTGCAACAAGATATGGGTTGAGGCTGGACATCCCAGCATGCCAGGTCATGCCTTTCAAATTGGCAGGGCCACAGAGCTACTTCTTGAAGGGGTCCATCCTAACATCATAGTAACTCAGGGCTGTTGGAAGTCAAGGGCCTTTTTGAACTACTGGTGTCAGATAGAATTTGTCTTGCCACTTTTCATTTCCTCAGCTAGTTCTTCTCCCATTGCACTCACTCATATACAAACCATCATGCAAGAATTCCAATGATGTCATACTGTTCCCTCTTAGATACCTTGCTAGTCTTAATGTTCTTTCCTTTCCCCAAATTGCATGCATTCTGTTATCCTCAGTCATGTCTCGTGTTATGTCAGGGTCAGGTGCCTCGAAGAGGCACTCAACTTGTATTTGAGCCACTCTTGAGTCTCTTCTGTATGGTCTGGTCTCGTTTCTCTTCTTCTTTGCGGTCCCATCCTTCCTGCAAACCGAGACTCGGTCACAACACACTCAGAGGGTCTGTATTCTCCACATCCGGTTCTTTCTGCTTCTCTGCAACTCAGGCCTCAAACCCAAAGCCCGGACTTAGAACACTCTTTCCAGATGCCATGCTGGCATGCAGTCTGGCAGAGCCATACCCTCCCCACCAACCACAAAAGCTTTGCTTTCATAATTAAAACAACCCACTCACTACCTCATCTCCACTAATGTCAGTCACACCAAGTCTCACTTCACAAACAGTTTATTCTAGTCCAACCTCCTTTACATCAAACTTCAGTACAGCACCCTACAAAGCCACTGTACATTGAAGTGACATAACAAGTCATCAGTAAATTCACACATTTCTTGGCAGTCCTTTTTTTGAAAATTAAATCTTATTTTCAACTTATTGACCTTTATTCACTTCACTATTTGTTTTCACAAGTCAAAAAAGGAAGCAGATGACACACAAGGTCAGAAAAGTTAGTTCATGTATTCAAAACAAAATAAGTACAGCAAGTATTATAAGTAGTTCAACTTGGAAAAAGGACTTGGATCAACATGGCTCTTGCTCAAAGTGGGATTGACACACTCATGAAGTGCGAACAGCAGGAAATGATTTTGATCAGTGTGGCTCTTACTCGAGGGAGGATCAACACTCACAAAGTGCAAACAGCAGACAACAAATTATTTTGGATCAGTGTAGCTCTTGCTCTTGCTCGAACAAGGAACAACACACTCACTGTGGATGGTAGGCAACAACTTGGATCAGTGTGGCTTGAACTCGAACAAGGATTAACACACTCACATACTGTGGACAATGGGCAATGACTTGGATCAAACAAGGATGGCTTATGATGTCCTTCAAAACATTCAAGTCAAACATTTGTGTATATTTGTTTATTCCCACAGTTCAACAAATGTTACGAACTTGGATGGGTCTCTTGCCGATGGTTCAAAAGAGAACCGTCCTTCGCAAAGGATATCTTCGACAAGGGGTTCCGCCTTCAGACAAGAAGGGGTTCTGGCTTGATACTGGTCTTATGGGCTTTAATACCGTACAGGGCAGGATCAAGGGTTCAGTCTTTCGAGGGCACACCTCTAAGACAGACAATAATCAGGCTATCGACGAGGAGTGCTTGAAGATAGAATCAGAGATAGACACTTAGGTTGTGAAGCCTAAGTGAGGATCAGGTTTTAAGGTAAAACCAAGTAGATTAAAGTAAAGAACAACTGCGATACATGACGAGTATATATAGGGGATGTGGAATAGCTTTAGGGCAGGGTCGTCAGGTATCGGTAAGTCCAAGAAGAGTAACTGATCAAAGGGTATGAGTCAAAGGGAGTCATAGGGTAAAGGGCTTGGGCCAAGGGTATGGGCCAAGGTTAGAATGAGTCATAGCCAATAGGGGCTAAGGGTATGACGAGTTAGAAAGATAAGATAAGATAGGTGAAATGAGTCAAGGCTCTATGAATACAAGGCCCGTGGCCAAAGTGTGAGAAATGAGATAAGCCGAGGCTCTACGAATACAAGGCAAAGCAGCCGTAAGTCCAGTGAAGATGGAGAAAAGATAGGGGGGCAACATTACTGTAACAACAAATGTTCATCATTCTTGGACACATTAACACTTTCTTCCATCTTCTTCAACACCATGGCAACACTTGCCTTGGAATTGTGACATCTTTCTCTGGTAAGCTACAGAGGTGGGTTTATTTTTTTATGCTGCTTCATCACACTGACCTACTTTGTTTTTTTACCTCATTGACAGTGCCATGTCTTGTCTGTAGGTACTATGTGAGTAAGTCTTTGATTTTCTTGTCTTTTTTTATACCAATAACATCTCCATCAGCACTGCCATTCTCTCCCATCAACTCTACACTATTGCTCAGTGTCATTCTCACCAGATGGGACTTGCATTGCAACTGGATTGAATGGTCGCACTGTGCGGCTATGGAGTGCAGCAACTGGGCAGCCAGTCGTAGTGACACATGCCCATGTAGACTTGGATCTGGATGGGGGTTCTGAGGTAAGTCTTTTTATTGTTATTGTTCTCCTCTCACTGTCTTGTCCTCCTTTCAGTGTCTCATCATCCTCTCTGTATCTCCTCCTCCTCTCTGCATCTCTTCCTCCTTTCAGCATCTCAAGTGAGAGGCTGAAAGAGCACCCCAGGCACTTGTGCATTCACCATGTGCCTCCTCATTGTTTTGGTCAAGCCACTCTTTGTCACACTCATCCATGTAGTACGTGAATGCATCAACGAGTGCATTTGAGACTGGCTCATTGACAGGCTCTGATGATCCGATGTACACGCCTGGGTCTTCCCACCACCAGGAAGGATATAATTCATCATAGTTGTCAGCAGTCTACTACATAGCACTAGTACTACTAATACTACTTTGTCATATTATTTATTTTGTCTGAAATACAGTGTTTTATGGTTATTATCTCAACAACTGTGAAATTAGTGTACAATAAGTGAAAAAAGAATCTCAGATTTTGCTGCTTGCAACATAGGAATAAGTACAATATAAGTGCTGAAAAAGCTAAAATAAGGTTGAAAAAAGTTGAAGTCAAGAGGAGGCATCTGCTTTTTCGACTTGTGGCAAGTTGGTGTCACCCATTCTTGCGAGGGACTTATCCGCGCCTTTTTGGGAAATTAGCCGGCGGCAAGTTGCAAAAAAGGAAGTTAAGCAACGTGTGAATTTACTGATGAACGACCCCTACTTTTTATAAGTATATAGCAGCATGAGACGAGTAATGGCCCAACCAGATCAGAGTCATGCTGGCCGTAGCTTAACGCTGCAGCCTGAGCTTGCCAGTCCGCACGGCCCCATGTCCGACATACTAGTAGTTACATCCCCTGCACAAAGTGTGTTCCTTCGGAACTCCGCGAAATTGCACGCTTGATAAGGCATCTAGCGATCGCGATTATCTCCAGCCCCAACCACGTCGCTTTCTTTTATCACCCAAGCTCACTTATGTCTTCCCTGAAGATCTCTGTTGGTGACACGATTCCCAAAGGTTCCTTTGGTACCGTCCCTTTCACTGAAGAGTTAGCTGATCATGTGAGACGCATTGTTCCGAATCCTAACACTGTCGTTACTAATACTATGTCACAGTCAGCATGTGGTATTCGTGCGTCTGTTTCCTCCCAGTGCCCGTAGAATAAGGCTTATTAGAATGATCACAAGCCACCACCCTCTCTACTGACAGTTGGAAGGGCAAGAAGGTCGTGCTCTTCTCAGTGCCTGGTGCTTTTACTGTATGCATTCTCAAGTGCAGTCTGATCATTGAACTTACTCCATCCTGTTAGCCAACTTGTCACATCAACCACCTCCCGCCCTACCTTGCCAAGTACGACGAGTTCAAAGCCAAGGGTGTCGATGTTATCGCTGTCATCGCTGCAAA
Organism: Suillus occidentalis; assembly: GCA_016628085.1. NCBI lineage: Eukaryota > Fungi > Basidiomycota > Agaricomycetes > Boletales > Suillaceae > Suillus > Suillus occidentalis. The sequence continues at coordinate 58,076 of JABBWB010000096.1, forward strand.
CGACCCGTTCGTCATGAGCGGATGGGGCCGTGTTGAGGGACTGACAGACAAGGTAAATCGTCCATACTATCAGGTCACTCCAGGAGCAAACGAAAGAGTTTGCGTGTGTAGATTATCGCCCTCTCCGACCCCAATGCCGAGTGGTCAGGCAGCCTGGGATTAAGTGTCGATCTTTCCGGGCGCGGATTTGGAATCCGTACTGCACGATACGCCATGATCATAGACGACTTGGTTATCAAATACGTCGAGGTTTGTTCCTATGAACACAATGATAACTTTGATTATCCTGACTCATGACTGGTCTACGCAGGTCGAACCTGGCGTCGGAGTAACTGTTTCTGGTGCTGACGCCGTATTGGCTAAACTGTGATTGAAGGTATCATTTTTTTTCGTGAGGCTGTCTCGCCGGAACGAGCAGACACTTCAAGGTAGGCTAACTAGTAGGTGCTTGCTGGCATTGTGTACAAATCAATAAATCAATAGAGTGAAGAAGAATGTGTTTACTTGTCTGCTGAGGAAGATCTTCTCCATTGAACAGAAGTATCTCGATAACTCCGAAGTAATTTAGACTCTAGAGAAAGGTTGTAAGCTGCTTCGGCCAGGTTCGGGACCGTGCGCAGATTAGCAGGTGCTTGTTTGGAGGTGTATACGCGCTTGTGGTCAGGTGACCGAGTATTGTTTGTTGATGTCCTAGATAAAGTTCAAAAGTAATAGGGTGTCGAGCGCGTCCAACCTCACTTGTCTTCACCCACGATCCATTAATTGCGATGCCCCGCAAAGCCGCTGCGACTGCCGCGCCCGCCGACGATTCTTTGCCAGCTGGCACTGCCACAACAGCTGTTGATGGTGACACTAATCCTGCTCGCCGTTCATCCCGTCTTGCTGGTCGGGACAAGCCCCCGGCGCCCAAGAAGACTCCTGCGAAGCCGCGGGGGAGGAAACCCAAACCTACTGCAGACGCCGACAACCAAGAAAGTGAAGCTGAAGCTAAACCCAAGTCTGCCAGAGGAAAGAAGCGTACTGTTGCTGAGAAAGCCGCAGAAGAGGGTGCTCAGCTAGAGAGCGAAGAGGCCCCCGCCCCCAAAAAGGTCTATTTGCCTCTATTTCTTTAGCACACATCTCAGTATACTGACCCGATCGTCAGGCTAAACCCGAATCCAAGTCCGCGTCGAAGCCTGCATCCAAAGCTGCTTCAAAGCCAACCTCCCAGGCTGCCCCCACAAAACCGGTCTCTAAGGCTGCGAAACCTGCGTCTCGAGCATCCGCCAAACCTATTTCAACCACTGCCAAGAAACCCACTTCAAGAGCAGGCTCCAAGAAGCCTGTATCTAAGGTGGGACACATCTCATTTGATTTAAGACCATGCTTATCTTGATTATCAGGCTGAAGCTCCAACAAATGAGAACGAGGCCCCAGGCCCCGCTGCCGAGACTATCGTAGAAGAGCCAGAGGAAGAAGCTGCTGCTGCTGAGGCCATAGTTAATGAAACCGATGTAGGTTTTTTCTCGTTGGTGTCTATTGGTGTCTAGAATACGTTAATGATATTGTTTTAAGGTTTAATTATCCTGCTCTGTAATCACCCATCCGTGGCGATGGATGTTTCTCGCTATATCCGCTGCAGACAAATGTATCTTCTTCCTATCATTATCTGCTACCACCGATTTGTATCCTTGTCTTTGCGCCCCGAACATCGATCGCGCCCCTTCGCCGTATTATCCGTAATCTCGTTGTCGCTGTCCTTCGCCCTTACTTTTAGCCTGTTTCAATGACTTTCATCTTCAACCTTCTAGACCATGACCGTACTCTTTCGGATGGAAACGCTATGCGTCAACGGTGCCAGCACCCTTTTGTTTAGTTTGACTCCGTTACCATTTTATGTATGCGTACGTTGGTTACTCTAGGTTCTGTTGTGTGTATGTGATATCTACATTATGCAGGTATTCCATATTGCAGGGCGACTCTGGTCGGGACTGCAAGAGGCTGCCTATTCTGTCCGCATGTGCCATCCCAGGGAATAGATGAATAAAATATTTGGACGGTTACGCAACTCCGTATGCACTCAGCGGAGCCTTTTCTCCGGCGGGTTCTCATTGATTTCTTGTGCGCGATGGTTTCGTGTGGGCAGGCCGTCAGGGTACCTTTAAACTCCAATTCCGATTGGTCACTCCAGGGTCTGCTCAAGCACTCTTGATGTTGTGATATTATGCGCTGAACACTTCCAGCTTTCCAACTGGACGACTCGCCGACTGTTAGCGGGAGCATACCCAAACTATTGCAGCCTCATAGCAGGCCTGGGCGATCGAACGTCTGGAAGTATTCGTTTCGCTTCTACGGCCCGCCTATTCACACATCGGATCTCTGGGCAGGGAAAAACCAATGATAGGTCCTCAACCCTCCGCTCGTGACTGCCAGTGAGCGCTTTCAGACATATCATTAATACACATTCTTTTCTCAATAGTCGTAGTAACATACATAGGCACTGTGGGAAGTAAATACCCTGAAAGTAAGTGTGAGAAACACTGAATGACAGATCCCAGTGTTGTAGACACTGGAAAAAAACCCTGTTATTTTCAGTGTTCACGTCCATCAGTGCTTAAAACACTGACTGATTTTTCAGCGTTCACTTGGCCAGTGCTGTCAGTGATTAAAACACTGACTGATTTTTCAGTGTTCACTTGACCAGTGCTGTCAGTACTTAAAACACTGAATAGCTTGCATCAGATTATTTTATAAGGTATTGTCTTTGTCTTTTTTTTTTTTCTAAGTCCACGCGAGTTACATATATACCACTTCTTACCATAATCTCTAAAGGCCTTATGGCTTAACGGGTTGTGCGTCAGCCGGAATTGTCCGTGGTGTTTCCTGAGCTTGGGAGGTTATGAGTTCAACCCCCCTGAATGGTATTTTTTTAATTTGTGAATTTATTTGCGAAACTTAATACCATTAATGTCAGTGTTTTTGACACTGAAAAATGTCACTTTCAGGGCTCTAGACACTGAATTCTGGCATAGCATAACTTTTAGTTCTGACTATGACTGCGGTCATAATGCACAAAACCCTGAAAGTCAGTATTTTGAACATTGACTTTCAGGATTCTATACACTGATTTTCAGTGTTTTTACTTCCCACAGTGTAGGGTTCGTACTCGATGTCATTAATATCTATCTCGACTTCGAGTTAGACGGACACAGATGCGCTGCACTGAGCACAAGACAAGACGCCCCGTTATGACTATTGCTCGACTATTCAATGTATCGCAGCGGATAGCTAGTCACAGGTGGGTTTGTGTTATGATATCCGCACAGGCTTGCTCAATATCGCATGGTGCAATCGGGCATGGAGATTGTCGTTTGCAACCAGGGCACGCCACCCCTATATACTGCCAAAGGGTCAATATAGGCTCGTGACCAGCCTGGCGTATACTACCACTGCGATGATATTCAGATTCAGATTCAGAGACTCGAGTCAAGTCTTTAAATTCATGTCGGACTCCGATATTGTTCCCCGAATCATATGAGTTTCCTGCAAGCCTTGCCATGGATACTCTCATAGTATATGATCAGGATCTTGAATTGCTCCATCTTTCGCCTATAGTACATATTTACATATTATGATGTTTCCTAGCCGCCGCTTTACCATTCAATCTGGCCTGTCTAGGATCCGAGAGACAGCTTGACCTTCTATTTAGTGTGCCAATGGAAGACTATAGGAAGACTGTAGCTTAGGCTTGTAGTTTTCCGCATTCATTGAAATACAATAATTCTCTTTGAGAGGCCGCAGCAGCGGCCTCTCTGTCATAATGATGATTGTCCTACACAGAGAAGTGAGTACTCTGATGCCAGTGGACACAAATGGATATAAAAACCTCATACCACACCCACGCTGTATCTGACAGTTCGACCTTTGGCTCTTGTCAACAACTTGAATGCACGGGCCAAGATGGCGGCCTTGCAGTCACAGTCCGATGAAAGTTGGATGAAATACAAACTCTCGGCTCACAACTGTGGCCAAGTCATATCGTCAGCTGAAAAAGGTAGACTCGTGATGAATCCAGCAACTACCCGATTTGCATTTCCTGCAAGGTAAGCTGTAGCAGGACGGACAGACCAAAAATAAACCCAAAAACAACTGCTTACATCGATTCATTTTGTGCCATGTGCAGTGCAGTTTATCTGGTAACCAAGCCCTGATGAGCAGAGCGTGCAGCACGTCGACGTTGCACCATGACGGGACTGGCATCAACCCTGGGGCCTGCAGGCCGGCGGAGAGTGTTTCATCTGCGTGCCAGTGGATGAAAGGCGCTGGATAGTTTGGTAATGCCGTAAACTTAAAACCACACGCTCATCGTGTGTCTTTTACTAATATGAAAGCCCCACAGCCCAGCATTAGGCGCTTGAAGCACAGCCGACATGGGTAACCTCCCAGCCTCGGCACCATTCCATCTTCTCTTCTCTAATCGATGTTTTAGAACATTTTATGGACAACCCGATGCCCGAGTCTCTGTGAGTCACCCCATAAGTGAAGTTGGGGAGTACTTGCTAAGCGCTGGTGCCTGTTGGTATGCAGAGAACAACAAAAAATTCAAATCATAGTACAGGGTCCTGACGAGAAGTCGGACGCCTGTGGTGGCGCGTCGGTCCACTCAGTATCTAATCAAGGTTCAAGTTCTTTTGTATGGTCGATGCCAACTCCGTTATCAACTTTAAGCCAATCTTGCACGAGCTTGAGCGCATCCCATCGAGCATCTTCGTCAGAAGGGACGACCCTTGCAAGTTCCTCCTATAACTCTTCTTCGACTCCGAATCCATTTGCCTATCCTGCAGTAAATATCACCCCATCGGATATCAAAAGGAATGACAGGGGCAGGATCATGTACGCTTCGACTATATCAATTTATAATTGACCCTTTACGAGCTTGGTGCAGACCTAAACTCGGTCCGGAATTTAAGGGCTTCTGGATAGAGTCCGGTCAGACCGATTTCGATAAGTGCGTGAAATGTTCAATCAAACATCTCACTTCTAAACTTTCTGTAGTACACAGGGATACGGAGATTGGACGCCACACGTCCATCCAGATGGCGCGCTATATTACTTCGACTCGAAACGCGTGCGTGGAGATATTGTTTTTATTCAAATGCAAATGGCACTGAGCGATATGACAGCGCATATACACAGATGCTGATCTTTCGATAGAACGTGAACTTGAGCTCATCAATTACTACGCAGAAAGATTACTTCGACAAGCGCGGGAGAAGGCCGGCTTTCCGTATCACACTTGTGAGCTTGTACTTGAAAGGATTGGCATAAATCAATTGGGGTACTACTTTGTGGAACCGGGGAAACGTTGCATTCTGTGGTTGACAGCTGTCCCGAGTTGTACAATAACAAGAAATCTAGAAAGAGTGCAGTCACACGTTCAACTCAGTCAGGATGTACTTTCACTTCACCAGCGGTCGTTCTAATTACTCAACAGAATATGCCATGGAGGCGGAATATTGGTGAGCTGAACTTTTTACGAAGGTATGTCATCCCTGCTTTTTGCTGGACTATCTGACGCACCTCATGCAGTTTCAGTCTTTCGTTGCAATTGATGTAACTTAGGACTCACTGCATGTTTTTCCCCAACAATTGGTCCTTGACCCCCATACTATTGGCAGAGCTCGAAAAAATGATCCTCCACGCAGTAGCTGGTAGGTTGCAAGCGTGTTTCTATGTCGGTAATTCTCATACAAGCTGGTGCAGATAGCATCACGTCGACCACGTCAGTCATTCCGTTCGATCAGGAAGAACTTGCAAAAATGCTCGATCTCACAGATCGCATAAAAGGTCAGCAGTTTGCATCAAGCTGTGTTGTATAGTCTCCAGGTGATCTTGACGGCGCAATCAGGTGCAATAGACGAGCCGTTCCTGCATGCAAAGTCCATCGTAGGTAAGTTCCGTACCTTTACCCAGTTTCACTCCACGGTCACTCATATCAGACTGCAGCGCGCTTCATGGAGAACTTCGGTATGCTACGTGCTCTATATTCTCCTCGCATCATCTCAGACCATCTTGACAGCATTGACTAAATTTTTCAATTTTTGCGGGCAGCCTGGTGCGCGTCTAAACTCTGACCAGGCAATCTTTAGCAAGCAAAAACCACGACATTCTGTGTTCATCCAGATAGTATCCATATGCCTCTTTTGGGCGCCGTGTAACTACGCGAAGGAGCTTGATGGCATCTGGGTGGACAAAATGATCAATCGCGTCCTCTGGAGACAGTTTGTAGCTAAGCTGAATGATGATTGGTCTAGTCTGGCACTGACTGTGCGTGCATGTTTAAATTTCTGTACCATTGTCTAAGATTTGACCAGGCGACTGTGGTGCTCAACGCAAATGTTGCTTTTCTTTCGCTTGTTGTTGGCGATACACTGCCAAGAACATTCAGTTACATCTCGGCAATGACTAGCGTTGGAGTAGTGGTCCTAGGACTCATACTGGTCCGCCAGAATCAGAGAAAGGAACAAAATTCGGCTGAACAGGCGGTATGATAATTCAATTCTCATCCTTCCCGTGACATGATTCCTAATGATTTCTATCAGAACTTACTTCTGACAAGAATGTCACACCCGGTATTTGGAATAGAGGCGCTAGCCATCATATACAGTCTTCCTTATGCGCTTCTCATGTGGAGGTCAGCTACACTCGATGACTGGTTATAGGTCAGACTGACTGATTATTTTCAGTATGGTGTTCTTTGTTATCGCTTTTGCGTGCATGATATTCGGTTCAGCGACGCCGGTGACGCAAGGTGCATTTAGCGCCACTGGTGGTCTAGTATGCGTCTTCGTTTTTTGGACGGTATGGACGACACGCGCCGCATCTGAACGAAAGGACCTCCCTGCATGGCATTAGTGACCTTAATACCTGTATTGTTGCGCATTGTACGTTATTTTATGCTTTGCTTTATTGAAGCGGGCGACACGGCGACACCCAGCTGAGCATAATCGCGACTCTCAGCGAGAAGAACCAGTGACTGATCAGGTGACATCAGCATATCTTGCCGATCGCACGGCGCAGTATTTCTCTGCGAGGAAGGAGATCCAAGCGCACGATCAAGCGAGACTTGCAGGAGCTCGGTTGTTACCCGCTGAGGCGAATAGGAGGAAGACGTAGGTGAGGGCGGACTCATTCTCATTTGTTCAGCGGTGTACTGATGGACGTGGAGAGGTTGCACATACCTAACGGGCGAACACTCGGGCAGGATGCCACTGTCTAGACACGGAAAGTCACAAACACGTCTTGCATACATCATGACCGCGAATTAATCATACAAGCATTCTTTGACGGAAGAGTCAGAGCAACAGCAGCTACTTATGTTCTCCACACAGCTATTCTACCTTGTCAAACTTCCAGTACTTCACGTCCGTGGCGGGAGCCGCTTCGACAACGATCTAGAGTGACGTTATTCATGAATGAAGCCAGAAAAAGTCGGCGATGAAAACAAACCCAGGACCAATTTCCATCATCTTTGAGAACCCACACATCCTCTGAGCTCTCCATATGAATCCTAAAGTGCGCGTGAATTTTCGACACAATTGGAACCGAAGACTGCACTGACTCAAAGTACTTGCCATCGGTACTGGACAATTGAAGCTCCTTGGGCTCAGTGTAGCCTTTGACTTTGCCATCCTACGATTTCATGTCGTTAGCAATCTCAAATCTGTCAAAGCCAGACAGACCAACCAGCATATCGATCCCGATGTACAAGTCTGTCACAGTATCATAGAGAGTCGCAAGATGCTGGACCTCGTCCTTGACTTCGACTTTGATCTGTGGGAATTAATGAGCACAGGAAGCACATTGCTATAACGATGCTCGCGTACAGTGTCACCAACGTCGTGGCCGACGAACTCCTTGTTTCCTGACATGCAGACGTACCGGTTTTGATACAAGACGTTGCCGATCTTGTATGTTCCGGGGGCGATCATGTGGCTCATGGTTGATTGAAGATTATATTGAGTACTGAGTGAGAGGGGGTTGTTGTTGATAGACAACTTTAATGGGGGGATATGCTGCGACCTTTATACCTGCCACCAGTGGCTGGAAAACTGTATTACGTTCCAAATAGTAGGTCACCCTCGCGCCTGAGTCTTGCGACTCACTTGGTTTCGGATACATCAAATGCCGGATTCCGTTGGAGGCGAGTTCTTCATGAGGTACGTTAAATGCTTCCGAGTCATTTGGAAGACTGCGACGCACTGACCTACAATTATTGACCTAATCATTTCTCGGGTCGCTTCCGATTTATGGTTTTCGTACATTCCCCAGACTCTTTTACCCCGCCACATCCCCATATCAAAAAAGGGTCCAAGGAGGGCAATTCACTTGGTCCCATAAGTAGCATTCACCCTGGGGGTGCAGTGAATCTTCCATTCAAACTGTCATTAAAACTCGCCGAGGTCGGGCCCGAGCAAACGCACGCACCTCAAGCAGCGCTTCTTGCAGTTCGCGGCCTTACAATTAGGAGAGCTCGAACTTCGACGAAAATATTTGAAATTTAAACTATTGCACAATGCTGATATGTTTGGTCATTGCGGATAGGCTTAGACTCCAAGCCACCACCAGCAAAGCGAATACAGAAGCCATGGCTGCGCTGCGGGAGTGCACAGAAACCATCCATATGAGCGGCAGTGCAACAGTTTCAATCACTTGCATGTGATTGCAAGATTTTGAAGACAGAGACTGAAGTTCAAGCTTCAATGTTGTGTGTTCTGGGAAGCGACGACGATAAATGATTAAGTCAATAATGTAGTCAGTGCCACACATGTGGCAGTCTTCCAAGTGGCTTGGAAGCATTTGACGTACCTCATGAAGAACTCGCCTCCAACGGAATCCAGCATTTGACGTATCCGAAGCCAGGTGAGTCGCAAGACTCAGATGCGAGGGTGATGCTAACTTGGCATACTATTTAGAATGTAATGGAGCTTTCAGCTACTAGCAGGTATAAAGGTCGCATGTGTATCCTGCCATTAATTTTTATCAGCAACATCTCTCTCAATACTCAACAGAATCAATCATCAACACACCTCACACTATGCTGCCCTGGCGATTACAAGATCCAGGGTCTTTTGCGTGGCGGGTATGTCCAAATGAATGCTGACGGTGCAGTTATTGGCTTCGGGGAGGCTAGTATTGTACGCGTTGTGTTATCATGATTGGTGCACATCCTATGCTCAATCAATAGCCAAAGGTCGAGCACTTTGTCAAAAACACCATTCTGCGGCTTTTTTGACAAATTGAGGGACTGTCGACAAGTATATTGTCATAGATAGATGTTGGTCTATCTGGTGTTGACATGTGCAAGATTGCTAACGGCGTGAAATGATAGACAGGCGACGTCGTCGGCAGCGCTGAGCCTTAGGTGCTTCAGTTCTCCACCGACATCTGTACTAGCCCAAGGACTCAGGCTGTGAATCCAAAACTTCAAGTCGCGTGAGACAGTGTATTCATGATCTCAGCACCTTCAAGTTGTTGTGTCGATGCGCGACACTATGGTGGTTTTGCAGTAGCTGCCAAGAACAATAAAGGTGAATTTGCCTCCGCGAAGGTTGAATGCCGTCGCACTGGCAGAGCATTGATCATTTGAAATGCTATGCAATGAGGCCGGTCCATCTGCAAGCTGCAAGGCTCAGCTTGAAGCTGAAGTTTGAGAGCAACTGAAGCAATTCGGTTGGCTTGTAGCCTTGTACGCGACCCTGTCACAGGCCCTTACGTTGCTAATTTTTTTTGTGACTTTTAGTATAATTCCGGACGTATAATTTAGTCTGTTTTGAAATTAGAGCCACGCAGTCTTGGACTAAATACTATTCACTAGCAGGTCGTCTGCTTTATCAAACTTTGAAGCTTCAACACACGATGGCGTCTGCACAGGTTCCGACTTCGCTATCTTCATTCCCAGAAGAACTTCTTGCTCGCATACTTGCGGATTGCGTGACTTCTCCTCAAGTATTACCAGTTTGTCCACCTTGGCACACCCAACCAATATTTTTTCCATGTCCCTCACTCTTAGCCCGCCCGACACTCCACACCAGTACACATGCCCGATTTTGCCCTTACTTGTTTCACGACAGTTCCTCCGCATTGGTACTCCCATATATTATCAGACCCTTCACCTTCCGACGCCTACCCATGCTGCCCGCGTACTCGAGACGCTTGTCGCCCAGCCTGCTCTTGCTGGTGCGGTGCGTCGTGTTGTGCTTGGTTGCGTGTCGCTAGAGGGCGCTCGTGTACTTCGGGCGTGTGAGAGGATTGAAGATGTGGATATCTGTATGGATGTTTACGAAGCTAATCCTCAGGGAGATGCAGCAGAAGATCAGGATGCCCAAGCCCTATGTGATGCACTAGACGGAGTAGACTTGAAGCATCTTACTATTCGCAGAACTCCAGATGCATACCTTACCCTTACGCGCCCGAAATACCTTCTTGAACGCATTGCAAAGGCTGTGCCCGGCTGGTTTAATCTTGTATAATCCTCTATTATCCGTATCGGCCACTACATACTAATTCATGGTATTGTTAGGAGTCCGTTCACTACGCACTTAAAATCAGTTCAACACCAGCCACCAGGCCTTTGGCTGAAGCTCTGAGCCATGCCCCAAAACTACGCAGTCTTAGAGCGCAACTACCGGCGATCTGGAATGACTCGTTCCTCACCATCTCTCAAAACTCGACACTCGAACAAATCGCATTGTATGTAGAAGGTTCAGATGGAATTCTGCACACAACCATGTACATGATGGAGGCTAGGAAACACGCGCGCTTGAGCGAATTGATCAAGGTTGGAACGTGAGTGTGATTCCACTCGTAGGCCTCGTCTTTGTATCTTACTATATCCTTATTTGCAGGTCGTTTATCCGAACGAGGGCGCATACAACTGCTTCTGCAGTGCCGAGTCCGCCGTCGACGAGACCATCGACTCCCCTAAGCGCCAGCCGAGTGAAGGAGGTGGCTGCCGAGCTCATGACTCCTGGGCTGAGCCAGAACGTACCTCTACCTGTGGCGGGAAGCTCACGTGTATTTTGATCGCATCCTATCGCATATTTCGCATCGGGCATCATCTCATGCAATTACCTTTCAACATCTCACAATGGCGTGGGTGCCTCCCATCACAGAATATATTCCCCCCCGCATTTTATGATAATGATGACTTGTAATGCTCTCACGCCTACATCAGCTTTCTTTTCATGAGGCACGTTCTCCTTTCTTTTCACTGCCCACGGCTCCTTCAAGGCAAAGTAATTGGTTTGGCAAAGTTCTTGCCGCGCAAGTGAAGTTGGTCTGGTACTGCTACACTTTGCACCCTCGTTCTTGTTACGTTGTCCAGTCCTTATGGCTAGGCTAATGGACAATCTTTAATATACGCTCGCATCCTCACATTGGATTGAGTTGCGTAACAATAGTAGACGGCGGCTGATGTCAGAGTAGCCAGTGCTGAGCGCTGAGCAGGCCTATAGCCTTGAGACCAATCTGTCGCTGATGGCAAGCAGGTCACTCATGATCTACCTCAGTTCAGCATCAAAGACTGGTACGTTATAAGGTCAGAATTGTCAAGAATCAGTGGTGTATCTGTGGCATGAACCGATCTACGAATTACTGGCCACCAAAGTACCAACGACAATTTTGACTAGTTCTGCATGTTTTGTATGGTATGATATTACTGTAATAAAGCTATCAAATAATGTATCATTCAAACGGGATAAATGCAACTTCCAGCGCCGGATACTACTCAAGCACCATAAAAGAAACGCCAGTAGCCTGGCAGCAGATGGCCGAGCGAGTACCATAGCTGGTATGGGTCCATTGTCAGCTTCACCTCGGTGTGCTCGAAAGTCATATTTCGACTCACGCTATAATATTTGCAGGATTGCTTATCAGCCCCTAACGTATCGTACAACACGAATCGGGCCCCCACAAATGCGCCGTAGACCACAAATGCAATGGTAGAGAGCGCGTCTATCTTCCAGACACAGCTCAACCCATATGACCAGAGGGGAATGCCGATCATCATTGAAAAGCGTGCGGCTTTAGGGAAGATTGTGGGTAGGGTACGCCTGCCAGTGAGGCGGTCGCCCTCTTCATCCTTGAAATCTTGCGCGTGAAGCGTAGTTGCAAAAACTGTCGAGCTAAGTGCGATTGCTGAAGCACCAGCCTTATCGATGCTTGAGTTGCGAGGACCTGTACGCTTGGTGAGCAAAATGATAAATTTTCTACAATTGGACATATTTACCAGCCGCAACAGTGCCTCCGACCTCCAGACATGCACCGAGGATGGCCGTGAGTACATTCTTCGACAATCCCATTTTGTCGCCCTGAAGATCGTTGTACCAGATTGTGAATGCTGCAAAAACGGTGCTGGCCAGCAGGGCTTGAGTGCCGTACCACAACGATAGCAGCAAGCAGACTGGGACCGTCACCCAGCGGATGTCAGCTGCGCTGTCGACAGAAATGCGACCAGCAGGTATCGGACGGGAGGGCTTGTTCTTGCGGTCCTCTTCCGGATCCTGGATCTGGTTTGCGATGTTGAACTGCAATAGGTGGAACCATATCCACAAAGCAGCGTGCCAGGCGCGGGTAGGATCATGCTTGGGAGCCGCGGATAACGCGAATATGGTCTGAAAAGTGCATTTGAACAAAGGGGCGAGATGCACAATAGTTATCACATACCACAGGTATCAGAGTGGTCCTGATATCGTTTTTTGTGAATAGGAAGACCGTCTCGAGATGATGAGCGATGCTATCAGCGCGAACTAGAAAAGCTTGAGACAACATCGCGAATATTTCTGAATGCCCACATTGTATGCTGAGTCGAGGCCTTTATACCTCGAATGTGCGCTCAAAAGAAACATGAACTGCCCGCCGGTATGGCAAAAATCATGCCGGGCGTATACAAGGAACTCGAGGATAGGCTCTACAAGTCGCAGATTTCGGGGAGACATCGAACCGATTGTGATTTACTGGTCCCGAGGCCGCCCGAAGCTGTGAAAGAAGGTCCTGTCATCTGGTTAAAGGAATATGGGACCAGCTGACTTGGAAATTTCTCTACAGAAGGCAAAGCCTAATGCTGAAGCTATGCATTCAGGAAATAAGTCTCGGAGTACCCCTGATCCGTCATAGCCGGAGGCAGCCCCAGAGTCGTATCACCGATAAATGAATGAGAGATCAGAGCTCGAGCGCTGTCTAAAAAATTAACTTTGATCTCATCATTTGAATATAGCTTACGAACGATTCGTAACCACTGGTTTTCTGAAATGAGAGGTCCGCTCATTTGACCAACGCAGCTGCGCAGCGTTTAAGCCATGATGGATTCACATTGTTATTCTATGGCTATAGCCGGACAATGATTAGTGACATATTGCCGTACCAATGAACTCAGAGAAGGTCGTCCTTACTCTGCAGGGCCTGAAAGATCACCACTCATAGAGCGCAGATATCGAAAACTGTTACAGTTGCTGAACTGTGGGAAGTCATCGGTTGAGCAGGCACTTGAGAAGTCGCAGTGAATCATTCCATGATCAGTAAACAAATGACAATTGGCTTTGTCTACCTGCAGACGCGTGTTAATCGCGACCTAATTGCGAACCTACAGCTCGGATAGCGCTGGCTTGAATGTGAACAACCTGAAAGTACGACAGTGTGTTGAAAATGGCTCCCAGCTACCTCATGGTGAGATTTTCGCAGTACTGTGAGCTGCTACCTCCAAGTCAAAGATTGAGATTCGACAGTGTCGACAAAGATCATCGTATTTTGTCATACTAGGTAATTAATTAAAGCTGAATGATGGTGTGACGGATGGACTGGTCCAGGCCGATCACCTGCCCTGGGAGATACGAAGTTTCACCCTGCCACGTACGTTATCTGAAACATAGAGAGAAATCATATGCTTGCCTGAATTAATCACGAGCCTCTGACTACCTTACTGTATATAAGACTGCTATCTAGTACTGTAATAGTCGGCGCTCTTGAAATCTATCTTGTATCTGGTTACTTGAACGTCTGATTATCCTACCTGTGCCGTCTTGAAAGCACCTGCTTCTCACAGCCGTCACATATTTTTTAACCTCCAACAAGCTTAACTTTTTACCGCCTTCGATTCGGGAACTCTGGTTTGGCCAACCCGTCGTTTTGAATCTAGGCAACAACGTTCCTATACAATACACCATGTCTACTAAATCCTACCAAACCCGGTATCGTTCACGACTCGCGCTCGTGCCAACAGACCACTCAACTCCCATTCACAAGGCAGCCGGACTGCCACGTGCCAATAGTGAGTCATCCCTTTCTACTGTCTCGGCACCTCCGGGGGAGATCACGCCTCGTGCTGTCTCCCCTGCGTCTTCCGTCAACACCCCCATCCGCTTGTACAGCGATGTGGTGTTGACGCGTATTCCCTCGATGCCTGGAGGGCTTGAGGCGACACCAGTTGGGTCTGGTGGACAAGCTGAACCTAAGGCGATACCAAAGGTTTTGGCAAAGGCGGACACCGTAGAAACTACCCCTGGGAACGTAGATATCATTAATGAAAATATAAAACCCAAAGTAACATTTGACTTGCACGAAGAGTCGGACTTGTCGTCCAGTGAAGAGACTGATGTTCCTGGTGACAACCAGTCGCGGGAATGGACAAGCGTGAAACGAACGCGAGGAAGGAAGATTCCCCCGCGTAAGGCCCCGGAAAGCCGAGCAGCCTCAGAACTAAGCCAGGAACAAGATCACCTGGTTAAACTAGCAGAGAATAAGCTAACGGACAGCGATCGCAAGAGGATCGCAGCAAGGCAGCGCACCTTGAACTATAGCAGAGAAAGCACCATGTCCAAGGAGGAAGGACCCTCCAAGGACAAAGGGAAAGCACCAGACCCCGCGAACTGGGGAACCCTGGACTTAGAGGATGGAGAAGTGGACCTTGACGCCCAGCGAGCGGCTCTGGAGTCCTTCCGCCTAGCACGAGAACGTGAAGATACCGACCTAGAAGAACAACGCGAGGTTAGTCGGTCCCTCGACGAAACCAGGGATGAGAGCAACCCGATGACGGGTGCTGAGGGCAAAAGTGCCTACATACCTCGGGCCAGAGCTGAATCAGCCGTAAGAGCCGTCAAGGACAAGCTGTCCAAACAGTATGAGTCCCGTATCGAGGAACTCGAGGCAAGACTGGCTCTCACCCAGGAACGCTCCCGCCGTAAGAAACGCGACAGGGTCAACCACCCTGTTGACGGGATGGTAAGCCGGGTCCTGGAGAGAGCCTCCAGCCCACTACCCTCCCGCTCAACACCTCAGGCGATGGCACCCATCCAACAGGTGGCGCCCCGAAGCTACGTCGGCCGCGCGATGGGCATGGACAAACCTAAGAGGCGTAAGCGAGGGACAAATAAGAAGAGGAGAGCAGAGTCCTCACCGTCTTCCAGTGACGATGACTCTAACAGCTCGAGTTCCTCAAAACCGAGCTCGTCTGAGTCGTCTGAATCGTCGTCCGAGGAGAGCGAGTCCAGTGAGTCGTCAGATGCGACCACCAGGAGAACACCCAAGCGACACTCTAAGAAAAGGAAGAGCCATAAGTCGAGAAAGAACACCCTGAAGCCTATACCGCCTGTGAACTATGACGGGGCCCCTGATTCACGCGCCTTCCACCAGTTCCTGACCGAGGGAACGGCGTATGTAAAGGATGGACAGGTGGAACGGAAACGGCGGGTGTTCATACTGGCCCACTATCTAAAGGGAAGGGCGCGTGAGTTCTATACCAGGGAGGTATCTGGTGATCCATACCGTTGGCGGCTCAGGAAGTTCTTCACTGAGCTGTTCAACCATTGCTTCCCCATAGACTTCAGAATGAGGCAGCGGGAGAAACTCAACCGCTGCTACCAGAATGACAAGTCTGTAAGAGAATATATCTATGAATTAAGTGAGCTGTGGAACATGATTGGCGATGTAGCCGAAAGACAGAAGGTCACTCGCCTGTGGACAGGTCTCAAATCCGAGATCCAGACCGAGCTCTGGAAGAAGGAGTTGAACCCTGAATCGTCCTCGTTCCGGGAGGTGGCCAGTGCTGCCGAAATCATCGAGATTGCCCACTCTGTACCCACCAGGGCACGGGACCGACGGGCAAAGGAGACCAATGGAGGGAGCAATCCCAAGTCCGGGAAGGGTGAGGGAGGCCCTTCATCCAAGACCGAGGACGGCAAAGGCAGGCGACACGATCGTCGGCGCAGCGGACGACCCCACGGTGGGAAGTCAGATCACGAAGGCGGTCCCTCCAAGGGCAATGGGGGATCAGAGGGCCACCGAAGGGAAGGAGGAAGGCCAAAGGGTCAAGCTCCAGACCGGAGGCCTGAAAAACTCAGCCCTGCCGAGAAGGAACGCCACGCAGCGGAAGGCCTTTGCTATGTATGCCATCAGCCAGGGCATATATCACGAAACTGCCCACAGAAGACTACCGTCAAAGTGGGAACCAACAAAAACTCACCTCCCGCTATGCAGCACTATGGCATGCAGGTGGGTGAGGATGGACCCGATCCCCTAGCGTCGAACGACCTATCTGGGTTAGCGTGTGCATCGATGACACTCAATTACGAGCACTCACCTCCCACACCCAGTGTCCCGATCCCTGAGATCATGGGTGACCCACTAGCGGAGCGGGCTATGCACCTGCTACGGCTAGGGTCTGGGTACTACCCGGGAGATGATAGAGAAAAATTACCAGACCCAGACCGGTTTCTAGTGTATCGCGTGTCAGATACTGAGCACGTGATAATGGACCGTGAGGACAGGAGAGACCCAGAGGTGACAATACTCACCTCCTCATTACTCAACCCCAGGTTCTGCCTGGAAGGGTGGTACTCCAAGCACATGGGGCAGTTGAGGGGGTTCACCCCCCAAGAGATCCGAAAGCTGAGAGGCAGGCCACCGGGACCGGCTATGGGAGTACCTCTGGGCCAGCGCGTGACCGAACTCCTACAGAACAATGGGCCCTACGAGAAAGACTTAGTGTCGTACACTCATCCCGAGAGATTTGAATGCTTACGACTACATGATGGATCCTACGAGGTGCGGGACTACGCGAAAGCGTTCCGTACCCCCATCCCATTTCACCTCCTACTAAAGGAGATGTTCAACGTGGTCCGCTGGTTTAAATCCACGTTAACTCGGGCCTACGGGAAGTTGCGTGACGCAATAGCAGCTAACGCACCAGAGTATGATATACTTCGCCTCCTCGAGAGAGGCAATCTGACCCCAGCCGAGCAGCAACTCGATGACGTGGCCAGGAGGATCTACACCCCACCTCCAGACGCCAAGGTCATGTGCAGGGACGCACACCTGTTTGTCGTTGAGCTCAACGGACAACAGATACCACCAGGAACTTACCCTGCGCTGCACCGAACCTCTGCAGTCGCCAAGGACTTCAAGCGTGTGATACCGAAACCCTTGGTGGTGACGGTCCATATCAACGGGCACCCGGCGAAGGCCTTAATAGATTCTGGATCGCTGTCAGATTTCATGTCCGTCACACTAGCAGACCAATTAAAAATACCTCGTGTTGAGCTGGCCAAGCCCATAGTAGTGCAACTCGCTGTCCAAGGCTCCCGCTCTAAGGTGAACCATGGGGCCACTGCCCAGCTTAAGTACCAGAACATTGACTCCAAACGGTACTTTGACATCATCAACCTGCAGAGCTATGATTTAGTACTCGGAACGCCGTTCCTGTTCCAACATCAGGTTATGATTGGACTAAACCCACCTAGAGTAGTAATTGGTAGCGCGGCCCAACAACCCATGAAGGGAGAACAGGTAACGACCCTGGAGTCCCGAGTGTCCGAGGTGTATGAGGAAAGCCTAGACAAAGTAAGGGCGAAATTAAATGAATTAGCTAGACCATTGTGCGCCAAGGCAAGCGAGACGAACCTACCACCCCTGCGTGCTATCAACCACACCATCCCGTTGATCGATGAGAGTAAGATCTATCCATGGCGACCCTCACGATGTCCAGAGCCGCTGCGACCACAGTGGGCAGATAAGCGGCAGTCCTATCTAGCATCTGGCCGATGGCAAGTCACGAGTGCGGGCAATACCGTCCCCATGCTGTTCATAAGGAAACCGGGGTCAGACAGGCTTCGTACTGTGGTAGACCTGCGTGAACGAAACAAAAACACTAGGAAATTGACCTCACCTTTACCAGACATGGAGGGCATACTGCGCCGTGTCGATGGAAAGAAGTTTAAGTCTGTCCTGGATGGACAGGACGCGTACGAACAAATTCGAGTGGTGCCAGAGCACGTGCATCGCACAGCGATGACCACACCTGACGGGAATATGGTCAGCAACGTCCTTCAGCAAGGTGACTGTAACGCGCCGGCAACTTACCAAGCCCTGATGAACCACTTGTTCGGCGAGTTCCTCGGCAAGTGGATGGATGTGTACTTAGACGACATCATTATATATTCTGACACCCTGCATGAACACATTGAGCACGTTAAGACAGTCCTGAAGATTCTGGATAGAGAGAAACTGTACCTGAGCCAGAAGAAACTTCAGTTCCTGTGTGACGATGTCAAAATCCTCGGTCGCATAGTGGGCAAGAACGGAATCCGCATGGACCCAGATAAGGTGGACAGCGTCTTGAAGTGGAAGACGCCTACGAACCGAGACCTTTGCAGGGGGTTCATAGGGTCCGTAGGGTACCTCGCGGACGACATCTATAGGGTGCGCATCCCCCTGGGAGTTCTGTCCGAGGTGACGGGAGACACCGTCCCGTTTAAATGGGACTATGCCCAACAACGCGCGTTCGAGACCGTGAAGCAATACGTGGCCACTTGCGCCCCTCACTGTCGAGTGCCCTTGGCGTATGGCCCACAGGCACCCCCCATCTACATGATGACAGACGCCTGCCTTGGGGGTATTGGAGGCGTGGTGGCCCAAGGCACAGATTGGCGTACGGCAAAGGTAGCGGCCTTCTACTCCGCTAAGCTGAACCCGGCCCAACGAAACTACCCTGTGCACGAACAGGAAATGTTAGCCGGAGTGGAGACCATGCTGAGGCATCGCGACATCTTACAGGGAGCCAGGTTTGTGTGGCTCACTGACCACAAGGGACTGGTTCATTTGCTGAACCAGCGCAATCTGTCGGGTAGGCAGGCAAGGTGGATTGAGAAGATTGGCGAGTTCGACTTTGAAGTCAGGTACTTACCTGGCGTGGAAAACTTGCTGCCTGACGCGCTATCGCGGATGTATGCTTTTGACGCGCCTGGCACTGTGAGAACACCCAGTGAGTACACTGAGCACGACGCCAGCCACTCGTTCGCGAAGGTCGCTCACCTGGCTTCTATGCCACTACTGGTGGGAGATGAGGCCCTTGCCACGGACCCACGTCGGAGCACGCGTGTTGCACAACGTATGGCGGCTGCGCAGACTCAGCCACCCCAACCTGTACCCCGGGGTGCTGTCAAGATGACGCGGGGTGCCAAACCAAAAGCCCCAGCCCAACCTGCAGCCACACCTCCTGCGCCACGTGCACCACCGACCCTGGCGCCCGCGGCTCCAACCCCTGGTCCGTCGAAGGCCAGGACGACGCGCCAGCCCGTGGCACCTGCGGAGACAGGACGCCCGGAGACTGGCGCCGAGTTTGCGCGCCGAATGAAAGACCGTTTCGTCCTCCTGGGCCCAGGGGAACGAAAGAAGGGCGGGGAGAAGGAGACACACCACCCTGCAAAGACAACAACTGTTAGCGAGTGCACTGATGCACCAGTGGGAGAAGCACTTACTGAAAGACCGTTGGTGGGAGCACCACTGCCGGTGTACCCTGAGGAAGAACTGATGGGAGATATACGAGATCAGTATCATAAAGACCCACTATTTAGAATAATATTGGACGCACCCAAATCCTTTAAGAATTTCGAACTAAAGGATGGGATCATGAGACTTAAACTGAAGGACAGAACGGTAATGTGCGTACCTGATGTCAAAGTCAAGGGCCGACGGCTGCAGGAGATGGTAATAAGTCAAGCGCACTCTATTCTAGCCCACCTTGGGGCAAGGAAAACACTCACCTACCTGCGAGACCACATATGGTGGAAAACCATGGTACAGGACGTCACGGCCTTCTGCGAGACATGCGCCACCTGCCAACGAAGTAAGTCGTCCAACCAGCAGCCATACGGACTGTTGCAGTCCCTATCCGTCCCGTCTTACCCTTGGGAAGCGATAGGTATCGATTTCGTGGGCCCGCTGCCCTTATCTAAGGATAGAGACGCTGAGTATGACTCGGTGACCGTGGTGATCGACCTACTCACCGGTATGGTCCATCTAGTGCCCAGCAGAACCACCTACACAGCCAGAGAAGTGGCCGAGCTCGTATTCTCCGAAGTATATAAGTTGCACGGCCTGCCGAAGTCAATAATTAGTGACCGAGACGTCTTATTCACCAGCGGATTCTGGACTCACCTTCAGCGATTGATTGGCGTGAAGCAACGAATGTCGAGTGCTTATCACCCAGAAACGGACGGGGCGACCGAACGAGCGAATCGCACCGTGAACCAGATGCTGAGGTCCTGCATATCCCCCAATCAGAGGGACTGGGTATCGAGGCTGCCTGCAATTGAATTTGCAATCAACATTGCGACCTCTGAAAGTACAGGGTACTCACCATTTTTCACAAACTATGGCCGGCTGCCCAGGCCAATGATCTGGGACAACCCAGGACCAACAGAATACCCTGGGGTGCGGACATACGCACAGAAACTGAAACATACCATTATGTCAGCCCATGACTCCATGATAGCGGCCAGAGTGAAACAGACGAAGAGCGCGAATAGGCGCCGGCGCCCATGCCCACTGCAGAAGGGAGACCTGGTCTACCTGTCGACAAAGAACATCAGTTTTCCCAAGGGCCTGGCCAGGAAGTTCTTACCTAAGTTCGTGGGACCGTACCGAATCCTCGAGGACTTCGGCAACAATTCATTTAGGCTGGAGTTACCCGACCGAATGAAACAGCGTGGGATACACAACGTGTTTCACTCGTCATACCTCCGCATCCACCTGCCGAACGACGATCGCCTGTTCCCTGGGCGGCTGGACAACCAAGTCGCCGAGTTCGACGAAGAAGAACGTGAGTGGGCGGTGGATAGGATTCTGTCCCACAAGGGGACACGGTCAGATGCTGTCTTCGAGGTAAGATGGAAGTCTGGGGACATCACCTGGTTGCCCTATGAACGGGTCGACCACCTCGCCGCTCTCCAGGAGTATTTCGACGTCCTGGACGTCGGGGGTGTCTCAGAACTGATCGAGGGCCACGGGTTGCCACCTACCGACGACCCGCAGGTTTTCTTGGGCTCTCTTGGCCTCAGGATAAGCTATATAGACCCCCTCGACGACCCTCACCTCCTCACCACTCTTGACCAGTACCTCTCACCACTCCTTACCATCGGCAACATGAACACCAACACCAACACCAACAACCCCCTATTCCGCGCCTTGGGCAATGGCCGTTTCGCCATGCCAGACAAGTACAGGCCAGGTGTCACCTTCATCCTCACCTTGGACCAGATCCGCCTCTACTTGCAGCACGATGCTGACTTACGCGGTGGCGTGAACCCCACCACTATCCCATCTCCCGTTGGCTATGATGAGTTTGCCGTAGCACTCAATAGCAACGCGGACAATGGCATCCAGGTCGCCTTGGTGCTGGAGGACAACTCTGGTGTCCGCATCCAAGGGCGACCTCCTACCCTGGCCGAGCTCGTCGGGCTCGAGGCCACACGTCGCACCATCCCCGTCCCCCGTGACCCCAGGGAGGAAGCTGGGGGCAAATGGTTGGATCCCCGCCGTTCAGAGCTGATGGACGAGGCGCTGTGGGACAACCTGGACCGCCTCCGGAAGCAGAGGAAATGGAAGGAGAGGGGCGTCGCCGAAAGGCAAGCCAAACGCCAACGTCGAGAGGACGACGAGGCGCTCATGCCCTTTACCCCCTCCAAACCAATCACCCAGGCCAATGCCGTGGCTGGGCCTTCCACCTCTGCCACTACTCGCGCTCCCTCTCCCTTCCTGAACAGCAACCCTCCTGCTCCCACCACCGCTCCGGCTTCCCAACCCCCCGCCCCTCCTACTGACGGAGACGCGGAGATGACTGACGCCGAGGCCTCTGAAGCCGCCAAAGGTGCCGCTCAAGCCAAGGCCAAGGGACGCATGCCTAAGAAGTAGAGGCCGCAGGACGACCTCTGAAGGGGGGTATGTGACGGATGGACTGGTCCAGGCCGATCACCTGCCCTGGGAGATACGAAGTTTCACCCTGCCACGTACGTTATCTGAAACATAGAGAGAAATCATATGCTTGCCTGAATTAATCACGAGCCTCTGACTACCTTACTGTATATAAGACTGCTATCTAGTACTGTAATAGTCGGCGCTCTTGAAATCTATCTTGTATCTGGTTACTTGAACGTCTGATTATCCTACCTGTGCCGTCTTGAAAGCACCTGCTTCTCACAGCCGTCACAGATGGCAGATAACCGTGACTTATAAATACGCACCACAGAATACTCGCCCGTGAAGAAACAATCCACCGTAGGTTTCCCAGAGTTAGTGCACGCTCGAAGTAGCCGCGAGTCGCGACAACTTGCATTAGAGTCTTAGTGACCAGCCTGTCTACGAGGCGATATACGCAATTGCGATGGATAGATTTCCAGTCCAGATGAAGAGAGGAAGATCATGAAAATTTAGTCTGTGAGTGGCAACTCTAAACAAGCGTGCGTTGTCGCTCTCACGCAAATTGATGGTCCGTGCACGCTCAGCCCAGTATAAAACCCGACCATATAGGATTTAAAATCTTCATACTTACCTTGATGGCACAGGCTTCTTCACGTCTCAGGTTCGTGGGCCGTGGAGACCTTTCATAGCACGGCGACCTTGTCCTCAGAGGGTATCTGCGGTTTGTATGGGCTTCGGCTCATGCACCGTCTCAATATTTTCCCGTCCCACCACGGCCACTCTGGCTGGGTGGGCCTTACTTTTGCTCCTTTGCCGTCCTAACCCTAACCCTAGTGCTGGGAGGGTGATTTGTTACTACACAAGAGATGCCTTCTCTGATTTTCCAGCTGATCGAGTAGGCAGTAGTTCTTGCTCGTAGTTGATGGCATGGCGGGATCAGCGTGCTATTGACTTATGTTCAACTTTAGACTTTTTTGAGGAATGGGCCTTTGACCCGTCATATTTAAATACATGGGCTCCAATCGATGCGACGCTCCACTACTTGACACGCGCACAATGATATCTCTCCGAAATCTGCTTCCACCACACGGACCCAGTAAAAGTGGCTCACGTATCTGACTTCAACGCGGGACGAACCAAATGCCAAGCAGCCCTCTTCCGAACCCAATGAGTCTCTAGATCGCAATGTGATCCAACTCCTAGGCGGTCAGCTCTGCGAGGGACAAGGCTCTTACTATCGGACCCGTGAAAGGCATCCTCACAAAGGTCGCCAGCATTCTGACAACTGCACAGGTGTGTTCACGTTAGCTTCGTAAAGCTTGAATTCCTGAGGATGCGTAGTAATCAAATATAGGAACCAGATGATCAAAGATGCATGCAGGAAGGACAGGCGTGGGATCGGGCAAGAAGTCATGCTCTAAACGAGGGATCAAACAGCAACTGAGTCCAGCGTGCCGTCAAAGAATCATGTCGTCCATTTTCCTGAGGCACACTCGATCTAATAGTGTACAAAAAACCAAGCATTATCAACTGGCGCAGAGGTCTTGGTATCTCACTTACTGAGTGATTACTGGAGTAATGCTCTATTCATGACTTGACATGGTCATACAGTCGTGTAAGTGCTTCAGCCCATCCCTCGTCCATGTCTTGCCAGAACGTTTATATGAGCAGGTGACCATGTGATAGTGTGGGTTCGCCTGGATCATCCTTTCAAGTACAGTCATGTGGCACCCTGTATAAATTTACACTCCCGCATCCTGAGTTCAAGTGTTAGCCAAGCAAGGAGTATCATTCTAATTTTCTGCATCGTCTTGTTGGGTGGGTCTGTGTGACGGCTATTGAGTCATGACTATTTCATCGAGGTTGAATGATATTACATGATCGCGCGTATCCATTGAAATCAGCAACATCATCGATTGGCGAGAATGTGAGTGTCACTAGAGGTAACCCCCAGTGTTCAGCGGTGGGAAGCTATTTGAATCAAATACTTGGAAAACATACAGGAAGGTCAAAGAGCCTCATTCCTTCACAATGTTCACATTGACCAACAAAAAGGAATTTCACAGTGAAATTTAATGTTGTTCAACCCTGCTAGAGCCTTTGGGATGTGAGGCCTCGAGGTGTAAGCCACGTCGCGGAATCGGAATCGGTCAGGGGCATCGTGTGGTGTGATTGCAGTCGGTGCCTCGTTAGGCAGGAGGTTTTTGAATGAACCCAGCTTTATATAATCTGTCGGATCCAGGCGCAGGTCGACAGTGAGATGGGAATGAGCCGCTGAATACCCGTATATGGAGCGAACCAGGGAAGCTGCCTGCCGGGCGTAGTAAGGACAAATGATATGTGCGAGGGTAGTTCTCATCTTCTACTGCTTCATAAGGAAGTAGTTTTTCGCCTGATTGTGATTCGAGGTGGAAGCTATCAAGGTTGTGTTCGAGATCAGGTGGAATATGTAAATCGGCAATCATTTTTTGAAGAAGTTCTTTACCGTTTTTTTGTGAGTTTAGTAGTGCATTATGTTTGAGTGCGACAACGTTGTCTACGAGCCTCCCATGGCTTGTTAGCATCCTTTGTATCCATGACGCTGTCGGGCCCTCCAAACTGGATTTGAATCACAAGAAATTTGTTGTTGCCTTTAAATATCGAACGGAAGAACTGCCAATGAGCTCTATTTCGGTTGTGATTTTTGAACCGACTGGACGGCGTGGGAAATCTTGGCTGTGTCCAACAGTTGTCACTGCAAAGCAGTTTGGATCAAGCAACTTGTTCTACCAAACGGCTGGCATCTGTCAAGTTTCTGCTTTAACTGAATTTCTTGCCAATTTGTGAACTACTTCTGTGGCCCTTGTGCCCGCGCCTCTCATTTCTGTTCTACGTTAAATTTCAACTTGTACATGTCTGCACACGGCCACAAACATACGGGTTCCGTGACCCAGAACCACAAAGCACAACTTGCTAATGCCTATAACGAACTTGGGAAGGAACTCTCATCGAGCAAGATAAGGGTTGTCGGAAACTATACCCTTGGAAAGGTCATTGGTGAAGGTGTGGCTTCAGACTATCTTGTTCTTTCTTTTCTATCCCTGACACACACTAGGCGCGTATGGGAAGGTTCGCTTGGGCACTCACCGTATCACCTCCACTAGGGTCGCCATAAAGCAAATTCCAAAGGCAATGTCTGCTTCCCTCACCCGCGAAATACACCACCACCGCCAGCTCCACCACCCCCATGTCACTCAGATGTATGAAGTTATTGCCACCGAATCTCACATCTGGATCGTCACAGAACTCTGTTGTGGTGGCGAGCTGTTCGATTATCTTGCCGAGAAAGGCCGCCTGTCCGAACGCGAATCTAGCATCATCTTTGGTCAGCTTGCGCTTGCAGTTGCATATCTGCACGAGAAGGGCATCGTCCACCGAGATCTGAAGCTTGAAAACGTCTTGCTTGATGAACGCTGTCGCGTCAAACTCGGCGACTTTGGCTTCACTCGTGAATATGACCGTGGCGTCTATATGGAGACTTTTTGCGGTACTACCGGATACGCGGCCCCTGAGATGCTCCAAGGCAAGCGTTACCTCGGCCCAGGTGAGCCCGCCTACCTTACTTTCTTTTGTTGGAACCTTGAATTTCGATGATGTATTAGAGGTTGACGTTTGGTCCATGGGTGTGATTCTCTACTGTCTTCTAACTGGCACACTTCCATTTGATGATGATGACGAAGCAATCATGAAAGAAAAGGTCATTAAAGGCAAATATGAAGACCCTGAGTGGCTCTCTACAGGTATCTATTAATTTCATGCTATTCGGATGTGATTTACCAGCGGCGGACATAGACGCCCGCGATCTTGTCCGTAGCATACTCGAGGTTGATCCTGCCAAACGTCTGACAATTCCACAAATTCTGGCATCTCCGTGGTTTACATCCACACCTTCCGCCCCTGTTTCCGACCAAATGCTCCTTGGTGTCAACTACGTTCCTTCATCCCCGTCACCTGCCCGCGATACCTTTATCCTCCCTGTGAAACCCGTCGTGAACACTCAAATACAGGTGAACGAACTTTCTATTTCTCCGGCGACCTCGACTACATCTGAATCATTTGTTTCTGCATCATCTCATTTATCTCCGTCGCCTCCTAAAACCCCTGATAACACTCCTAAGGACCCTTTCGATATAACTCAGGGCAACGGGAGCCAAACCACGATTACGAAGGCTGCCCAGCGTTTTCAGCATCTCAGTAAAGATAGCATGATACGGCAGCCTGAAACCGTCATCGAAGAGGAACCTGAAGCGGAGAATGTCGTACCATCTGCTACAGGGTCGGTTACAAACCTCGATCAAACCCCTAAGGCACCCCCGTATCCAACACGCACACCTGCACGTACAAAGCGCCGCTCTGTTTCCTCGACCCTCTCTGACTCCGGCTCACCAACACTGGACAAGCCATTGGCCCCTCTCCCACCCCAAGACTTTGCATCATTACTCAGCACTCCAGCTCCCATTATTTTCTCCACGCCCGCGGAACGCGACCTTCTCAATAACCTTAGTCTACTTGGATTTGACACTAGTCAAATCGTGCATTCTGTTCTCAGCGATGCATGCGACGCCGCAGGTGCCATTTGGTGGATGCTAAAGCGCAAGCGGGAAAAACGCGTTTTGGCTGGAGAAATACCATTGCCCCCCGAATTCTCCGAGTCTGCAGATAGTAAACAGCGAGAGAAAGATGGAGAGAAAGAGGGCCGCCCTAATTCCCGGAGACGGACCAAGCGTGGCATCGGCGTGCAGACTGACGATGCCACAAGTAGTTCATCACTGGGTCTGATACATCGTGCTCCTGAATTTGCCTTGTTGCCTCCTACGCCCACCATCCCATCATCCGCACGGCCTACGACGCCACCACGTGCGAAGTCGCCGTTTCTGTCACCGTCGCCGACTACTGCTGATTCCTCCGGCAGGTCCAATCCATCGACGCCTACCGGAAGCTTCAAGGATAAGGATAAGGACAACAAAGGGAGGAGGGATAGCAAGGCACGCTCTGGCAGTGTGAGCATTATGCAGCGTGCTACGAACGCCCTCGAAATAGCAGGTCTCGTGCGCAAGAAATCAAGTGAAGCAGTGAAAGGGGAGGACAAAGACCGCGAGCGAGAAAGATCCAGAGAGCACGAGAAGCGGAGTGGGGGCGGGGAGGAGCCCCGAAATTCTGGAAACTCTTCGAAGTTGACAAAGTCGCCACCTTTGAAACCTAAGGACCAAGTGATTATCCCTATTACCCCATCCGCTGCAGAGTCAAGCGTTCCGCCCCCCTTACCTGGTTCGCCTTGGGTGGTCACTGGTGGCCAAACATCTCCTCCACAGTCACTTGCGCCGACACCTGCGAACTCGCCAGGTGATACGCTGACAAGCCTCCCGAACTTCTCAGATGATGGAAAGGTTGTGCCGCCTAATCGGAATCGCGCTAGTTTGTTGTCTGCGTTCAGATTATGGTTCCAGGAAGATAAAAAAGGGAAGCGGAAGGAGGCGGCGCAAGCTCAAGGCAATGGACGTGGTCTTTCATATAGCCGTTCTCTTGCCATTCCCCCTACTGTTTCCATGTCACCCGGTGGTCATGGAAATGTCAAGAGAAGAGGCAGTGGAACTGGGCGTGGTCGGCGTGTGAAACGTCACTCAACGTCGTCGCGCCGTTCGAGCAGTGTGAATTCCCGTCGGTCGTCGGGAAACTCTGGGCAATTACTAGTTCTAGAGCCACCTCACTTACTGGAGCAAATTCCCAGCGTGCGCTCGTATGGCGGCGCTCATACGCCGGGATCTGATAGGGGAGAATACTCATCACGCCCCTCTTCCATTCATAGTGTTACACTTGGCAAGCATCGCAAATCGCCATCCACAGGGTCCAATGGGTCAGCCCACTATCGCACTAGTTCACCGATGCATAAATACCACCGACGAGCCGGGTCTTCTTCGTCTACTCGTGTCATACGTCATCAGGCAGGGCCACGACCTGTCCACCATAGGACCAGTTCTGCTACATCGTCCGTCCATTCACTAGCGTCCTCCCGGCCAACTTCGTTTTATGAAGCCTCGGAAGGAGAAGGCACTCGCACGAGTTCTCCGTACAAGAGCTATCCGTCCCGCCGCTCGCTTGATGACACGCCGCGGCGTGGGACAGCAGGCAGTGCAACATTTGTGGCTCAAAAACGGATCACACCTTTTATGAGTCCCTCCGGAACCGTCGGACGAACGGGCTGGAAAAAATCCTGGGGCCACGAGCCTCCTGGCTGGCAGTCCCGTTCTACGCATCTTCCTGTCGAGGTGCTTTCAATATCTCCGGGACCAGAGGGCCCTGCGAGCATTAGGGATGTGTTTACTGGGAGGCAGAGTCTCAACTTGGGCGATGAGAGCGATTGGGTGGATGAGGATGATGACATACCTGAGTTTGCGGGTGGGTTGGGTCAGATGCCGTCGAGCTCGAGTACGAGTTCATCATTTGTCCCCATCGAGTCACCGACCCCTGTGTCGCCCCCTGCACGGAATCATAATTCACGCTCGGGGAAGACTCGTGCTACCTCACTGGCTCCGCCGAGCAGCAATAGCAGGGCCAAACAAGGCAACTCGCCCGCTAGGGCGTCACCTACCCCGACGGAGAATGTATTCGAGGCTTCAGACATGAGAGCGGGGCGTCGTCAACTACCCACAAGCCGCTCTGGCCCTGCGTTCAGGCAAGCGATACAAGAAGAAGATGAGGGAGAAGAGGAATAAATCCTGAGCTATTTTCTTTGGCATACTATGCATGCGTTGGTAAATGTTGTTTCATATATAAGCTGGCTGCTGGTTTTCTGTCTTGGATGCTCTCATAGAATTGCTCTCGTGCGCTTCTTCATCCTTTTCCTATGTCATTATGGTTCGTTATTGTCATCGTCATCAACATGAGTCGTGATTCGATCCCTTTTGTATTTTCCATATCATTATTTGATACCCTGACTTCTACGTACTGTATCTTTTTCGTCTCCGGCCTCATACCAGTGTCTGCATAGGTGGACTATCATGTTATTTAAACACGAGACGCACGAATAACTTTGTCAATAAGTTACTTGTCACTTGACGCGAAATGAGCGGAGCGGACTAATTGGTGGCAGAGGTCAAAACCCTCATTCCAGAAGGTCACTCGGATCGGTACACTGGCTCCAGCAAGCAAAGTCGTCCACCGTAGTACGTTGAAGTTAAGGCCAGAGCTCGTTTTGCTGAATTTTTGGGGGCAAATGTCGCGTGCGAGATCCACGAAATGAAGTTGGGTGCCGTGAAACAGCTTTCAGATATGATGTCGTGGCCTTCCATCGTGGCCTGGGACAAATTGTTGGAGGCGGAATGCAATGAGTGCCTTTATGCGTGAGCCAAGGGGCCAGAAACTGCGTCAACTCCAGTAGAGAGTGACGAGAATGTCCCTAGCGGTCGAGGCTCAGGAGTAGAATGCTATTATGTTTATCGTGCGCAGTGATGCGTGGTAGGCATGCAATATCATGACCATGCTGCAATGTTACACATGTCAGGCAATGAGAGTCGGGTCAATCATGAAGATGAACCGTACATCGTGGAAAGTGTATTGATCAGCACGCGACTTGAGATCTTTGATGTCTGAGACATCATCAAAGAAAATGTGCCTTACATATAGATTGAGTCATCACTGTAAGCAACAAGGGCGTGACATCTAAACTAATGGCGATTACTCAAGCATCTTGAGTCGATTTTAAACAAATGTAAGGAATAGAAGACGTCGAACATGCAATGGGAGGGCCGACAATCAGTTCGGGCGATCCGGTGATCAAAATCATTCTGCAGCGCCAATGGCGAAATTAAGTGGGGTTCTTCTTTGGAGCCTTTGTGAATATCAGGTAATGCATGTGTGGGCACATGGCATGGCTTATGATGCGGACAAGATGCTGGGGGATCTGTAGCTGAGTACCATGTGCGCAGCGGGATAATGTCGCCAGTACAGAGTTGTCCGTCAACAGCTGAGAATCTCTAGAGCAACCTCGTCATTGACCCGGATGAGAACGATGCTTCAAGTTGATGAGCAGAGCGTGAATGCGACTTGAAGGTAACCGAGCATCGTCTCCGCTTTGAACCGGGCGTAACTTGGAGCTGTATGGTGGATGAATAAAACAGCAGCCTATGAGGGCAACACGGGCGGTCATTGACAAGGTGGCATAATAAATCATAGATACTGGCAGATACTGGCAGCAAGTTAGCGAGTTTCGACCTGAAAGTTTGCTAATTTACACCCGATGCATATCGGGGTGTATTTGTGCATGTTTGTCGACTCGAGACGACAACAGGAGTCACATGTTTGTAAAATCAACCCTTACTTTTGCGAATGGTGTGCATACACTTCCACCTGAGGTTTTCCGATAAGCTTTCAAAGGAATTGATGCCATTCCATACGGTGCAAAACACTCTTGAAAAATTGGCATATAACTCAAAGTGACAGATCGCACGTATGCACTTGTGTGCCACGGATCTCTACTGAGTCACATAAATAACACAGCAAATCGCATAGAACAAGAAGCAGAGTCAGGAGTGGAAGCTTTCACAGTCGATACGAATCAATAGGTAAAACGGTCTTGTAAAATCTGAAAGCATTTACATTTCACGCATAGCAGGAATATTATATATAACACAGACAACCGCGGGAAAACAAGAAGCAAGCTGGAAAGCGAAAAGTGGAAGCGACTGACGATATCTAGCGTGGTTGGAGGCTTTTTGCATACTTCCACAAAAAGTCTATCAAAATTGTGCCAACATTGACAACGTAAGTGACCAGCCAGAGCGCAGTGACGACGCGACAGATTGTGATTTGGGAGTAAAAGCCTGCTATCAACATCGCTGTGAAATGCATGAGGGACTAGGGAAAGCATCAAATGACGAAACAGTGGCATACCAAACATGAAACAATTCAGGGACCAGGCAACGAAGAATATGGGGGTGACTATCGACAACAGGTAGGACAAGACGAAGTAGCCGCCGGGCTTGAGTTGCTTAACATATTTAGGTCAGTCGGTGCAAGCGGTATGGCCAGAATGACCCTTACCTCTTGGGTCCAAAGCCGATCGGTGTGTACCCAGCGTATCATGCTCGAGCCAGATGTTAACATCGCGATCATGGCAAGCATGAGCGACAAAAAGAGGAGGCAATGAGGAGCGGGTGATGTGTAGTCAAAGGATGGCACAGGAGAGCCCGTACTGACGAAAACACCACTGATAGCGAGGAGGACACTTGCCTTTGTAGAAATATATGTCAGTGTTGGCCTGAGCTCGCACGGAGTTGGACAGCTTACTGCAGTGATAGTACTGGACAGGATAGAGCATAACTTGCTTCTGACGGTTTCGAAGGCTTGCTCTGAATGCAGCGATTTCCAATGATCATCGAGATCTGGGCGACCCAGTGCCAAAAAGCAGATTACCCTCATTAAAAGGGACATGTGACAAAGAGTTTCGGGGAGGGGTTGTTCGTCGGCAAGTGCTCTTTTGTCAGTAGTCATATAGAGCTGTAAAGGACAGGTTCAGTCATGCAAGGGTTCCCAAGTTTGAAGGCGCACCTCAGTGGAACAGGCCATGGCGTGAAGTAAAAGAGTACCACCTCACAACTGACTTGGGAACAGCGAGATGCGAACACATTATATAGGAACTGCAGCAAAAACTTGAGAAACATTGCACCGGATGTAGATGATTACATACTTGCACCTTTTTGAGTACATCCTAGGCAAACCCGTGGTATTGAAACGGCACCCGATTTGTGAATAACTCGAGGCAAACTCGTGTTACTAGTAGAAGGGGGCAGAACTACTTGCGGTTAGTTCTGCCGGTTGTAACTGGCAGAACTGGCAAAACTTTTGATTATGTACACGACATTCCTAGCGATGACATCAATGTGGCCTCGTCCCATCCATCAACCTCGCCATGGTAATTCACCACATCAACCTCATCTAGAGTAGGCTGTGGTACTATTCCTTGTTCTACACGATCCAGCTCACCAAAATCAAAAGCATTTCCCTCGAGCACTTCAACTTTGTCAATACTATGAGCTTCAGTCTTTTTCAACTCTTCGAGAGCAGCAAATTCCGCAACAATGTCATCAGGTGAGATACTCCCGGGACCAGCAAGAAGGTCATCTGCATCGCGAGGCTCACTTGAGAGTGAAGACAAGATAACACACCGGAGCAGCTTTGCATTTGCTAGGTTATTTTGTTCACTACTTAAGGGGCGATCAATATATCCATCCAAGTTTGAAGCCTTGCGTTTCTTGATGGAAATAGCGGGGACAGTAGAAGTTCCAGAAGCAGATTGAGAAGCATCCAATGCAGTAAGAATAGCGTTTGGATCAGCATTGTAGCCTGTTTTTTCCATAATAAACAAGCATGCTGCTTGGCGCAGAGGAGCATTTGCATTTGTACAGCGTTTGATAAGATGGTTTGGTAGGTTATTGTCGCGACCCTGGATTCGAGCACCTGACGAGTTATCGGCATCACTGCAATGTTTGCATTTCCAGTAGTAACGATTCGAGCTGTTCTCAACTCGTTCCAGGCGCTCGAAATTGTCGTTGATCAGTGATGGGAGGGGGCGTCCTCCAGCATGCACCATCTTACTTTAGAGACATAAGTTTTCATGTTTTATTGAATTCAATCAGATCTGGATTACATCTCCGCGAGTTTTGGATACCCTGGTTCAAAGAGAAAATTGGCGCTTCGCGTTTGGGATGCGTCTTGCACGGTCTTACTTTAAACAGCATTAGATGTGGGGTCAGTTATTAGGGACCAGATAATATCCAAATGGTCGTCCTGTGTCAGTTTAGGCATGAGGTGGTTATACAAATACTCCTACTGATGTGTAACATGATCATGCAGTGACTTGAACTCACAGTGCGGAGAAACACAACATTTGAAACCTTTTTTGGACCAGGTGCAAAACAACTATTTATGACTACAAGTAGAGTCTACTCCGATTCCTATAAGTACTAATCCCCGCGACGTCATGCACATATAGTAGGTTTTCATACACGCTGTGCATTTGGAACGGCCAGGGATTTAGCACCGTTTGTTGTGTGGGGAAGGCGTTTAAAGGCTATGCCCTGTTGGACTGGCAGCCTGAGCGCAGTGGCGATACAGTATGATGAGTTTTGTCAATTGCGATATCTGGATGCATATGTGCATGATGATCCATCGAATACCTACAGCATCGATTGTCTAAATATTGTCGTGTCGTTGCCATGTGTCCACTCCTGTTCTGGACTAGCACGGATGTGCTCTACCCAGCTGACCGGTCTGACCTCCTTTTTGAATTTGTGTTGTTAAACTGCCGAACTGTTCCGGCTGCAGTTATTAATATTCATCGTCCGACGTCATCCTGCACCTTTTACAGTATCGTTGGTGTTCAGAATGGGTGTTTTTTTTAGATCGTAGCATATGTTTGTAAAATCAACCGTCTCTGAGTCTGGCGGTACATTCAGATGAAGTTGGTCAAACGGTGTGCCACTAGTGCCGTCATTGTACTTCAAGTTCATCGTCGTAGTGCTTGATGTTAAGCACCTCGGGCAACAATATGTTTCATACAACATTGAATCTATAAGTACAACTGACTCATAAGTACAGAAGGGTAGCGATCTATGCAGTATAATGCAGCAGTTGGTAACGAGTTTATGAACATCCATGAGAGGCCAATATCACTCAGGGGATGATTGGTAGGGACTGGAAATTGCGGATTGCTACAAATGTTCAACTGGAAACGACAGGGACCCATGGTATGCGCCATCGTGATGCTCTCCGAAGAGGAAGAAAAAAAGACAATACAAGGACGTCCAGCGTCACAGGTTCTGTATCTGCACGATAAGGAATTGCTTCTCGTCCTAATAAGTCGTAGAACATCAGTGGGAAGTGGGAGTACTTTAAGCGGTCGATGAATACTCACGCTGAACTGTTCGTCTTCCTTATCGTTATGGAAGCTCCTCAAGAAAGTCAGCAATTTCTCCTTGTTACGCCTTAGTATCGTTTCAATCTGAGGTGGTTTCTTTGGATTGGCAACAAATACCTAGAAGTAAATTACAGTCAGTCGATATGATCAGCGAACAAATTCATGGAATCCTACTTTAAAAACATGGAAAGCTTCGAACTGGATATTCTTGCTCTTATCTCGAAGCATGTTCATCATCATCTTGAGGTTGGATTCTTGAGCGATGTATCTGGTCATGACGCTGAAATTGGCACGGTCAAGGAGGATCTCGCCGAGGAGCTTGAGGGACTGGCGCTTGGTAACATAATTGTTGGAAAGTAAGAGAGTTGTGAACGAGGCGAAAAACTATCAGTATGCTCAATAAGCAATGAACACGACTACGAGAATGTGACACCCACACGATCGTAATTCTTGTCCAGGTATTCAGCGACCATAGGTTTGTGCCGTGTTAATGTCTCTTTGAGATTTGCGAATGCGTCGCATGAAACTCCAAATGATGTCGTCTCTATATGATGAGGAAACATGTAGAACCTGCGCGGTATTCGATGTCATGTTTTGAGTGCACGATGGAGCACTCACTGTTCAGAATAGAGCAAGATCTTCGCCAACTGCTCGTGTCGCAACATCTCCCTTAGAACCATTCCCGTGTTCAACGCAACCTCCTCGTTACTATATCCTTCAAGAGCTGCGAAGATAACGTCTTCATGCCTAGCGCATATATATTCCACTGTTGGTAGCCGTGCCCCGATTTGACGCCGGAGAAGATTGTTGAATATCTGGACGACGTCCTTTCGAGCCTCAAAGTCGAACCTTGCGATATTCTGCACGAGCAGGAGGAGTAGGTCTGTGGAATATGTTTCCTGTGCGAGTTGCGCAATGAGTTCTGGCAATGGCTCTAGGAAGCTCTTAAGTAAGTATGACGTGAACAACGGAGGATCAGCGTACCGCCATCACCGTATAGAATACCCTTTATTGCCTGGAGATTTCTAGATACTTCTTCACCTGCCTGAAGGCCACGATCCCGTTCAGTTGTGAAATCACGAGTTCATTCATCAAGTTCACCTTTCTCCTCGTCTCACTGCCTGGAGGCCCGGATTCGAGTTTCGGTATCGCATCTCGCAAGCCACGGACGATATCAGGAGGTGTTCGTGGTTTGGTCTTGAAAAAGTTCATTGTCTACACTGTCGAAACAATCTCCTGGGATATCGGACGATTAAGAATGGGATGAGGGTCTATATGGACGGACGACAGGATAAATGGCGCGGGATGAATAATGACTTGGCTGGGAGCACCGAGCTCAGCGTTTCAGAGACGGGCTGTACTAGCCTTGGTAAGTGACCTAATAAGCCTGAAATTCCGATCTGAACTTCGCATATGTAAGTATGGCTTTCTACAGCACCTGCCTAATTTGGCTTTCTCTCAAAACCACCAACTTGCCAAGTCTAATGCTGCACTGGCACGGTGGAGTCACATACCTTGGCTAGTTCATGACCTAGGCCAGCCTTTCTAAGGATGATACTTTGAAACAGTGCGTATATCTGAGCCAGTTTGGACAAAATAGTCATCTCTCACCCATCAGTTGTGATAATATTCCCTTTGTAAACTCAAATTGAAAGGAGCTGCATATGATGGTGATCACCCAAGTAGATATATCTGCTTCGACAGTTGCCACAACTCTAGGTAAGTAGACCATTACATTGTGACTTTCAATGATTTGCAATATCATCTTCGTGTCCATACTCAGCCGCCAGTGCGTGAATTCCACAGAGAATCCAACGACCGTGGCACAGGCTGACTCTGATGGACATCATCTTTTCCAACTGCTCTTCAATACAATAAATCTGCAGTAACTCATTAACTGTAACGGTCAGTTTGTGATTAGGCCTCCGCCAAGTCTCTGTCACTGTCGAACATTTTCTTCGCCCAATGTGTCCATCTTGATTATTTGGGATTGTCGGATACAATGATTGCGCCACCATCCTGTGCGTGGCTATTGTCGGCTCCCGCACTTCAGAGGCGCGTATATTTAGGATATAATGACTGTTCGACGACACGGCATCGTCGGCATGTTCTCTCTATCAGCGATCATTTGTTGGCTGATCCGATGTCAGCTTCTATCAAACGCGCCGTATGTTCTGCTAGAAGCTTATCGACTTCCACAAGACTACGGTTATCAGGCAGAGTCATCTTCAGCTCAACATCGCAGAAAATAATGGGGAGTTGGCGATAGAAGCCACTTCACCTCCACGTTTGATGACCAACAATGCCGCGGGGAATGGTCTCTGACTGTCTCTGGCATCTTTATATGTCCTACCCTGCGGGTTGTTCTGGGTACATTTATTTTTGAGTTCAGTGTCATTCCCCCCTGATTTGATCTAAGTTAGGATGTCGTTTATTCTCCATTTCATTCCGAAGGCCTCTGTTAAGTCGGCGAATAATAATACGTAGTGTCATTGGGTCACCATGTATAATGCCGTACAAGTTCATTGAATGGGTTTCGAATCCTTGTTCAGCTCCAGGACCAGAAATGTTCTCCGGTCATGGCGGTCCAGAGTACTCCGGAGTGCGTCGGGCACTACTAGGCTGGTGCATTGGCTGTTGCGCTTAGCTCGACAGTCTTTTCGAATCTGACTACGCTTCATGTGCGAGCCTTCAAGGATGAAGTGATCGATCGCCTCGCTGGCAGGCGCTGCCCATAATCTTCCCTATAGCCGCGCGCTTTTAAATGACGCATCGCTCGGCATGCCGCGATGCGTCATTTTTCCTGAGCGGAACCTGGAAGATATATATGCTCTCTAGTGCTGCCTTTGTAACTTAGTGATATGACGCTTTCGTGGGGACTAGATTTGTCACGTATAGAACGGTAGACGCCGATAAGCAGTCCTGCAGTTTTTACAATGTGAGTTGGTTAATCCCGGTGTACGACGAGGTGAAGTTGACAATGGAATGCCGTCAGCTGTGGTATTCGCATAGTCATCCGCTTCCATGATACTGGCTTTGCTTATGGTGTTGGACCAATCGTACAGAAATCACTAGTAGGCAACGTCGGAATGCAGGCATTTTTTTATATACAAAAGCTATCTCATTGGATATTGCTATATATATGTTTGCAGATCTGGCTGCCCCTTCGTCGTCTCACAAGATTTATCTTTTTAATACAAGCTGAGAGCGCAAACCTTTGTAGGAAAAGGGAACTCAAAATTCTGCCACAATCATCCAAGTCATTAGTGGAGGTGTACGCTTTTACGAAACTGACGGAGACAACTTGAATGCGTGGCACGAGAAACCCCCTGGAGTTCGCATCTACACCTAATTCCGACGTACTTGTCGAGGATGTGGCAACGATTATGGCGTTCGGAGTTGGTAGCCCACCCACCAACATTCAGACAGCTCTCGGCGGGCAAAGGTAACTAAATATGGCATGATAAGTATGCTCCCGACCCCGATTGGATTTATACTTGCCTCGCTGTATGACTGGCCAGGGCAGCCGAAATAATGGGATGCGGCACATCGGCCGCGGCACGGAAGTCATGGCGAGTAAGGAGACATCACTAGGGCAAGGCTACTAATCTTCTATTATGGATACTCTTGAGCATCACTCTAGCGGTCGACCAAGTGTGATTTTGGCTGATTCGTCTTTGCAGAATGACTCCAAACGTCAGTACCGCCATACTAGAATACCAGGTAAGCATGACATCAGCGGTTCCTTCCAAGTTGCAGCTTTTCGTGAATCCAGAATCCTGCTACCGACACAAAAATAATCACAAGGAAGAAGTCTAGTGTGCCGAGCAGACGTACCGGCAATTGTACGGCATACTACGATGCGTTGGGGACGTTGGAATTGGATATTGATAGGGCTGATCAGCCCCAGAACTGAAAATGTATAAGCAGCACCGCGCCAGAAGCAAACATGAAATCCGACTATTAAGAATTAATTGCCCTAGAACCAGTGGTATGTACAACCAATTAGTCCAGGGCCGCGAGAGAAGACAAAAATATCATTGCCAGTCGCTAAAGGCTCGCGCACAGGAATATTGCTATGATTCTGAGTCTGTTTGGAAAATCTGAACGTAAAGGTGAGTAACAAAAACAATAAAAGGAGGCCACAGGCCGAGGAGAAGGGGAGATCAGCCCGGCGCGCCCTCACGGTCCGCTGAGGTCGCGTTGTCCGAGAGAAAGTCCCACGTTGCACAACTAGTGATACCCTTGAGGTAAGATTAACGATACTTTGAAGGTAGATTGTTCCCAAACGACGGCATGTCGCTTGGTCTGAATTGGACTATACGTTAGTCACGCGGAGACTCATGCCCTTGCATTTACGAGTGAAGCTTGGAGCTCGCTCTCATTGGGATGTTCCTGTAAACAATCCCAGAAAAGTGCACCAAATTTCGCAGCGGAGTATTTTGCACCGTAGGCCAAGAATTCATTGATAGGGACGTCAGGGTCTGTAATCGACAAGAAGCAGTCTTTGACGATGCAGTGAGCCGATGGCTTGCACTCCCACGCAGCGCTGGCAAGCCAGATCATGAACGTCAAACTTTGGATCAACGTAGAAGAAGTTATCCACCTTGGCGCTGAGCTAGCCGACTCGGATAGCTCGGGCGCGCTTGGGGCGCCAGGTTCGAGCGAGTTTGATTAAAACGCGATTCGTGAATGCTTTGAACCTAAACCAGGAAAAACGTACTGCCGCTGATACACACAATCCATTTGATTTTGAGCGCTGAAAGCTACTGAAGCGCCAGCACTAAAGGCCATCGATTTATGTGCCCTGTCAGAATCAGCCCAACGTCCTTAACGCATTTCAAAGTAAACCATATTAGTACTGATCATGAGCGGTATAGACTTCCCAATGCCATCGATCTGCCAGAGTTGACAACGTTGATAGAGCACTAGTAGTAGTAGATGATAATAAATCCCCTGCTCGAGTTTCGGGTCGGTAAACTACTATGTTATTCGTGGGAATAAATGAAAATGTAATGCGCACTTTGGCGTCGAAACTTTATGTAAGTATCAGTTCAACATCATGATGAAGCTTCAAGCTTCAAGAGGGTACCATCAGCTGCCCGTAAGTATACGTGATGAATGTCGTTTCCATAACTACATGACACGGTCTACAGCCAAACAACAGGGTTTCTGCTATCGCAATCGGTGTTCAAACGATCATCGGGCATTCGCCTTCATTTCCATGGCCTTTCGTCTACCTTCAGCTAAGCATGGCATTCATTCATAGGCCATCTTTGGCCGTCTCCCTTCACGTCTGCTTCTGTGCAGTCTATCTCTCCGAGGCTACATAAAACAGTCTGCTGGCTGATCAGATGCCCACGAACCGTCCCGCTCCCCGAAAGACTGGAGATGCAGTACGATTTTTGGTGGGTTTCCTCTACCCTCCCATCCCCCCTCATCCATATGTCTCTGGCTCCAGGAAACTAGACTCAGACCTATATGCACACGTCAAGGCATGCGGACATTCACAAGGGACCCCTCACGAGGTACGTCAGTCTGGCAGTATATAAAGTGGTGAAATGCCAACGTTCATGTAGCCACTGCAGAATTGCATGTATCCTGTGCACAAAAATCCCTGTAGCAACGCTGCTGCACTAACCGCCCCGCAGCATCTTACTCAGTCTAAGACTAGTTACTGTGCATCAGCTTCTAGTGACCTTCATGTTGAGGACTCATTGTCGAATAGTGCCCCGCCGCTGTCGAGTTCTAGGAAAGCTGTTGCTCAACATTATACTCAAAGGTATTTTCCTTCACATGATGTTGATCCTGTGTTATTAACGCAGTAAACATTTTCGAAGGGGGGCAGGGCAGTCCTTGTCTTACAGTTCCAATGATTCACCCAACTATCTGTACGCCGTCGATCCGCAATTGCCTAGCACAATGCCGCATGCGACCGGAAAATTTTCCGCTGCGCTCTCACGTGTCCATCAGCAGGATATACCCCACGAACAAGAAGGTTCATTTAATGATTTTAACGCATCAGAATCGCCAACCCAATGCCGGTGGAGCGACAGCCAAGGCCAGTGCAGCTTTACCGCGGATACGGTCACGACCGTGATGAAGCATATATCATCGCACCATCTTCGTGAGTATCAGGACCCCAACTGCCAGGTGCAATGCCGATGTAGGGGCTGCTTGCTCCGGAGGACCATAAGACGAGACACAATTCTCAGGCATATTCGCGAAATACACTACGGGGATAAATATCGCCGCAAGCATTCGCCATGAGTTCCATTTGCGCTTGAAAGACTGATCACTTTGGGTCGCACTATGGAGGAGGTGGTCCTATTGTGCACCCGGGTGCACTATTCCTGCTATCGTGGCTAGTGTGTATCTTGGTACGATTTACATAACGTCGTGCCCATTCTTTGTTCGTACATTTTATACAATTCTTCATCGTGACATTTACATTATGTCTTGCCCATTTGTTCGCACATTCTATTCAATTTTTCATCGTGACATTTTTTATGCATCATGTAGGACGCCAGCTGCATACGCTGTACAAAGAGACAATATTTCTCGTCATGAACGTAGCTTTGGCGAACCTCACGTTTCCTGCCGCAACTATCTGCGATGATTTTGGGGTGAGCGCGGGAGTTCTTTACCAAGCCTCTCAGCTAACTTCCTCTCGTAAATTTGTCTTGCTCAGGCTAGTCTTAGACCTCTCGCAGAATTGTTCAGCGTGCTCTCCCCTGCCCACTGTCTGTCACACATGCACTGCTTATCCACTTCTTTATCTGTTTGGTTGTGCTCTGTCATCCGTCCTTGTTCAATATTCCAAATCCGATGTAGTATGTATATTCAAACTAACCTTTAGCTTTTATCATGAGGCACGCTGCAACATGTAGGCGCCGTGCAACGTCCCGTACTCTTACTATCTCCGGGTGCGAGACCACGAAGAGATGTCGCCCAAAGTGATTTGGAGCCAGGCATTAGAGTATGCAGATAAGCTGAGTAGAGTCTGACATGATGCGAAAAGATGATGCTTGAATTTCTCTAGCTTTGTTGTACGTGTTCAAGAATCGTTTCATCAAGTTCATACCTCGACTTACACTTGTGCTTAGGTTTGGCTTAGCAGATATGTCTCTTTGCCGCAACTTTGACTCTACTACCCACTTGACTGTATGATTGAGTACATATGACATGCGTTTTCTTGGTTTGGCATCGGATCTTCAACAGCTATCATGATGCACAACTCAAGATTTAAACCAGGTTCTGTACTCCCTGTCGATCCTCCAGATACGAATCCGAATCTAGATCTCTATAGATCTTCAGAATTTCATTTTGCTTCCGTCGATCTTCGACCTTTTGATCTCATTCAGACTCACGTGGTATGTTTTATCTCGAACACGATCACCATTATTAAGGAAATGTATTTGGTGTCTTTTCATACGAACCAGTAAGGCTACGACTAGGGTGTCCATGCAGGCGAGTGAAGTGCGTATTCACACATATATCTCAATTATCTTTAAAGTGACTGGATGAGGGTGTACATTGTGTCCTTCTGAGCTCTCTCATGATCAAAGATGTTGATGCGTCCTCGCCCAATGGAATACATCGTAACACGCTTGGTTATCCTCCGGCTGGTGATGAGATTCCCAATCCATGACCTTCGCTGATGACAAACGTGTTACATATGCATAGTATGTGTAACTAGGGAATGAACATGACGCGCGCCGCGCAACTAGCTAATGGATTTTAATGAACAACCAGAGATATGCAAATCATATAGTTTGTACAGGAGCAGCATAGCGATAAAGGCAGACTAGAGTAGGGAATGCTATTAGGTTACAGACGAAGGCTTCACCATCATTGATGCCGGTGGCCTGCATTTTTGCGGGATTCACAGAATGCAACCCCAGAATGAGAAGCTAGCCAGAGCTTGCTTCGATATTTTATTCCGAGATGTTTCTCGGTGATGTGACGGTTGATTGTATCTCGCCGCACAGGCTTCCCAAGTTGGCAGCCCTCCCAAAGACATTCCAAGCGACTGTCGGCAAGTAAAGATGGCTTGAAATGGTATGATGACATATGTTCCCCAATCCTGGCTGTGTCTAAAGTGCAGCCACATACGCCATGACCATCATTCCACTTGCACGTAGACGCACGATTGACACGTGATTCTGACTCATCATCGTTGACCACATGTCGGGAATGAGAGTAAACCTCTTCCTGACGCGGGTCATGCTGAAGCCCCTTCATGGGTGAGATGAG
Organism: Suillus occidentalis; assembly: GCA_016628085.1. Classification (NCBI taxonomy): domain Eukaryota; kingdom Fungi; phylum Basidiomycota; class Agaricomycetes; order Boletales; family Suillaceae; genus Suillus; species Suillus occidentalis. The sequence goes on from JABBWB010000096.1 coordinate 100,512, forward strand.
CCATGAGTCGACAAGGTTTGTGTCTGGGAAGCCCATATTGTGAGCAGGCAAATAGCCGGGAAAGGCATAAGAAGGATAATCTGAAGAAACGCGGCGTGGATGCCATCCAGCAGCACTACTAAAGAAAAGAAATTCAATCCACTAAGGACAAGATCATCGATACCATTCAAGAATCTCGTACCTATGAATATCGCCCTGAGCTATCCCCTGATCGAGAGGGGGCAGGGCCGGGATCAGCAATATACCTGCATCAGGTCCGCCACGACGAGGACCCACTGTCGAGTCTCCGCCACACGCAACGTGATGCTGGGGAACAGCGGGAGTAGAATTGCCATGGAAACTCCCTGATACAGAGTGCAGGAATGGTTGGTGAGGCTGAGAAGTCAACTGTCCCAATAGCAAATCGTCAGCACTTCGCATCGTTCACACTACGCAAACCAAACGCACGTAATCGGCAGTTGTTTGCGGGAGCTCCGCAATTGATGCCTTGACGTGTGGGTATAGCGTTGAATCAGGCCTGCATGAGGGGATAAGCAACAAGAAATACGCCAGCGCAGATCAGACGTACCGGAAATCGTAGGACGTGCTGCGACACATTGTGAACAGTGGTATTGAACACTGATCATACTGAAAGCTCGGAATGCTGCAAGCAATATAAACCCAGAGACGTGAAATTATGCCAGGAAGGCCGAAGGCCAACAGCCGTCCGTAGGCCAAGGGTCGGTGGCACGCGTGTGAAACTGGGAAAGGCGGGAGGCACTACCAACGATCACTAGAGATTCACATCAGATGCAAAACAGAGCAAAGGCCCAAGGCCAGAGACCTGGGAGGCAATAAGACAAATCAGGTCGATGGGTCTTGTTAAAGAAGCTTGAAAGAGGTAAATAAAAGTTGCATGAGACAATGATGGCTTTGGCATCGTGGGCATTTTGGGCTGTATATTAGCTATCTGAGATCATCGAACAATCTGCGATTTGAAGGCTTGCTTCTACAATATCAAAGACGACTGCGGAACCCACCTCGGAATTGTCGTGACTCGTGGGCGCTCTCATTGGTCAAACAGCTTGTTCCTGTAGTGGGTCCAAATACGAGCCCAATATTTAAGATCATGAGTTGGCCTATGAGCACTAGCTCTGAGCGGCCATTTCGACTACGGGATACGCTGAGCAACGAGTGTGAAGTTGGGGGGCCGGATCACGAACATTTGACCAATGGAATATCCAGCCAGCCATGGGCCATGGCAAATTGAAAGGAGACATCTTGGCCACTGTAGGCTCAACTTCGATGGCGCCAGGCCCTAGTACCAATCTCTGGGTATTATGAAAAGTATTATGATGGTGACACGCCTCATGTGGGATGGACTCCGAGTCCAAGGTGGGTACTTGGGCCTTGGGCCTTACTGGCCTTCGTACATAGTGGCATCCGATTCAGAATTAAGCAGGATGCTGATGACAAGTCTTAAGTTTTAACTCCGATCGATTTCACGTAAAATTCTTTGTTTTTTTGGCGACATTTCAAAGTGGTGACGCTTGAGGCGAAGGCACACGGAACGCGATCGAACACTGTCACCAGGTAATAGCTTGGTTGCAAGAACGCCAGGCTTTGCAAAAATATCTACTTGGTCTTTTATATGATTAGGGTTTTCTGTAATCTAGTGTATGAGGGGCACCACTGGACAAAATCAAACAAATAGCTGCGCGGTGAAAATCAAAAATTTCAAGTAAAAACCAATTGTCAAATCAGAAAAGGAAATTTTGTGTGGTCATTATACCGCATCCCAGATTTAAATTTCCTCACAAACCAATCGAAGGTAGTGAAGCTGCTGTTGGCAAGGCGCACTGCGGTAAGCTACGATACATCTTCTTCGCGCGTTAAGAATTATCTGAAAATCTGTAAAGCTTCAGACCAAATAAGGCGTCTGGATACTGCGAGAGTGGACTGGTTTCAAGTTATCAAAGCCTCAAGCTGTATTCCAAGAAACGGCTGATCACAGGCATGGTGGCATAGCAGAGATCCCAGACGGTGAACACTAGGAGCGCAAGTATCAGATTGAATGATCAGACATGGGACGAAATGCGGATGGCAACAAATATGATGGTTAGCGGTTGACGAGGGAATAGCGGGTGTCTGACAATACGCCTCAAACTACCCTTGAAGGTTCTCCACCTTCTTCCTTCTCGATTTCGCATCCTAAAAGAACTTGAACATAAGCTATGCCAGATACGGTGGTGCTCTCCCGAAGAGGTATACCTTCCGAGGTCGAGTAGAGGTGAGTTGGACTAGGTTTCTGATAGAGATGAAGAATGAAGAAAACGGCAGAGGTGAAGAAGCGCGAGACGGCGAAGAGCTCGAAGATGACCTTCCAGGCATTACATCAGGGTATCCAGCGTCTGTGAAGGAACAACGCTCGGATAAGGGAGTGTTGGACGAACCACTCACCCTATAATAAATTGCCGAGAGAATATCCCGGTGCTCTTCATTAGTTGGCACTCGAGATAAATGGGAAGCATGTCACAGATGACCGAAAAGTAACGAGTGATTATCTTAATCAAATCCTCCTGTGCCTGATGGATGGATTTCGGTGAGAAAGCGGTGGAGTTGACAGCGGCAGTGAAGTGGTCAGCAGCTTCGTCGTGACGCGCGCCATCCGAAGCATCGACTCTGAGTTGAACGGGTAGGTATGTCTAATGTGCGAGTGCAAAAATCAGTGTTGATAACAGGGCATGGTCACATAACACTTACTTCCACGATACGACACCCGAGGACAAGCGCCAGCGAGGTCTTTAACGAGCAGATATTCCTTCCTCACAATGATCTGCGTTGAAGAGTGCGATGCGAGAGCGACGAACAAAACATTGACAACTTCCCACGCAAGGCCGTTGCCGCCTTGCAATTGGTGGCAAGATATTCGAGCACGAAATTGAAATTGAAATTTTGATTTCTTCATCGAAGTTTGTATTTGCCACAAACATTAATTATTTTTACATTTTGTCCGGCGGAACCCCCCATACTAGTGAGATACACGCAGAGCAATTCGAAAGCTAGGAATGCAAGTATCGAATGAGAGGGAAAACAAACACGTTAAAGCAATGGTGCCATAAATGATTTATCTTGTTGGGCGCCGGCGCCCGTACGCAAGGGAAATATGAGAAGAAACAATTTGAAAGTGAAGGCATGGCAAAGGCAGGAAGCATATATAGACGCCACTGCAGCATGACTAGTACGGCTGTGGATGTTGGCTGAATCTAGCCATTATGCGACTCGAATTAACCTATGACTGGCGTCTCGGTTTGATTTTGAGGTGAATCTGACGGATGTGACGAATGATGGTATCTCTGCAGATGTACCCTTTGAGTTTACATTCATCCCATTGACACCTCATAGGGGTGCGGCCAGGTGGCGGGAGATGGGAGGACGCCATATGGTCGGCGACCTCCTCTTCATTTAAATGCTGGCCACATGGACCGCGACTACCACGCCACTCGCACACCAACGAGCGGTCAGATGCGTGTGGCAATTCCGGTTGGTTGCCGTAGATAGAGTGAGGGTGATCCTCATTGGGGTATAATTCGGAAGCGTTTTCAGGGAATCCCGCATTGCTAGTAAATGGATCGCCGGAGAAAGCAGAGGGTGCTTGGTTGAAAGAGGCGTTATGCGGAGGCTGTCCAGTAGGACTATTGAAGGGATCCCCATCCGAATTGACTGTAGCCGAATGCAGCTGGTAGTTCTGCTGAAGCTGGGAGGACGACAGGCCCTACAGTGAAATATCAGTATGCTACTATATGCAAGCACAGATGAAGCATACATCATCAACAGATCCTAGCTGCCCTGCTGCTATGTATGCTATGTATGCATCGCGAAACTCTTCCTCTGTCCTGCGCAAGGAATAAATACTAAAAAGAAACGTAGGAGGGTGACGCACCAGAGATTATACCAGAGATAATCACCCATTCTGCGATGCGCATGAAGATAATCTCACAGACATCATTCTGATGCTGATGAAGCGTCATATATAACACGAAGCATGAAGGCCGACAAAGGTGGCCCGTAGGCCAAGAATTAAAGGTTGCCTGCAGGCCAAGCAGTGGCATGTATGGCCAGCCAGAATCAGAATGTAAGAATCCGAAGGCGTGATTACTAGAGCCATCCCGTCAGTTATCTGTAGATCTGTTTGCGGGCAACTGTCGAAACGGCGAATGAAAATACTGCGAAGGCCAAAGGCCAGAGACTGGGTGTCATGACCAATAAAAAAAGATCAGGCCAAGGGACGAGTCAAGGCGAATTCGTTGCGGCGGCGTCATGTTGAACTACCTGAGATCAGACCAGTATCTGTGACCCGGAGACTCCGCGCCCCCGAGCGACGCCCAGAACAAGTTTTCATTGGTGACAGCTGCAGAGGATCTCGAAAACGTGCCCCCGATGATGCGGAATATGGTGCGTGCTATTGGAATGTCATTAATAGATAGTGGCCATGAAGTAAGTTTAGGTTTAGGTTTAGCATCATTGGCCTCGACTCCCACGCACTTGGCAAGCTGGGTCGTTAACTTCCGATCCGTTACACGCATTGTGTTTTCATTTATCTTGGTTGTCAAAGGCCAACAGTGTACCTAGCTGGCCGATGTGGTGAGATATACCTAACAGAAAAAGGAAAGATGGTAGTGCCAGGAAATGAGGCATGCCATGAGAGATAAATAATATTAAGCGCTCACCAAAGTGATATGGAGGCCAGAGTATTCTGTATCGCAATTTTCCCGAAGCGCAGCTTGAACGACTAGGGTGGCAAGAGGTTACACTCGATTCTGGGGGGAACCTCAAGAGGCCGAAAAGAATGTCACCGAACCTGCCACTGTCAAATTAAACATCAGTAGGATCCGATCGTGAGGCCTCTGCCTCCGAACGGTGGAGAGGTGCTCTGAGACCGAAGGCCGACCTGAGTGTTGTGTTTCGCTGCCATCATCGTGACTTGGCCTACGTTGAGATTCGATCTGTCACAAGGCCATGTAATATTCCTATTCACCGGCACCTCGATAAGATATCAGGCGTGAGATGCGGCGGGCTGGAAAGTGGAACATACCCTTAGTATGCATCGGTGTCGTGAGTGCGTTTCTGGCTTACACAGGAAAAAGTAGGAAGGTGGGGGCTTAGGAAGTTAAAATGTACAGGCGCACTTATAATCTTTGACGTTCCCAGCACTGCCAGTTAACTTCCTGTACGAATCCTGAGCAGACCCTCACCCTCGCAGTGCAAATAGGCCGCTGGGTTGGAACTCCGCGCGGACTTAGCGCGGCGAACAGTTAATTCGCTTACCCGGGTATGTGTCTGATCTGGACGTTCCAGAATGAAGTTCCGTGATTATGATAGAAATGTCTCGAAACGAGCCTCATGAACTGTCGATCCCAAGGTCAATAATTGGAGAATGACTGCACAAAAGAAACTCAACCGTCGAGCTGTGACCCTAAGTCGAGGATAATTGAGTTATAAAAATATCTCAGTGTTACGAAAAACTCACATGGTGGCAAGTGGCTGGGAGAAACAAAGGAGGAAAACGTGTGGGATAGTCACCGCCAACATTAACGCCGCATGCATGGCTCTATAGCATTTATACCAATGAGTTTCCAAGTGAGTCCTTCAGAAGCCCGGGATGCTAGTCATATGGCATGTATTATCTTTCTCGGCACGTGCAATGTGCATGTGAGCTCCAGCGGTAAGTACTATGTAGTATTAATGTACTTACAAGGGTTGCGTTTATTTCATGAACCTGATCACAACCTGATCATATCTTCAAGTACTCTGAGATGACGTACATAATTTACAAGTTAAATTATCGATGTTGAACAAGTGACAAGGGACCTTGAAACTTGATTTTGGAATTTGGCCCCTGGATAACAGGGCAAAAGAATTTTAGACCATATGACTCTGTGCACTAGCCCAGAGCAAGAAGTATGTGGATCTTCCATAAGCACAACATGAGTGACAATTTAACAAAAAAGCTATGTATCGGGGTCCACAATTCACCCACTAGGGCCCTACGGAAGAATGTAGGTGAATGGCAGCCAACAAAAGGTAAACAGAGAACAAGCAGAAGAATTAACGATACGGTGGATAGATACAACAACCAACAAGCCAGGGTAGTAAGGATAAACAATGTACGTGGGAATCCACGTACTACTTATGTGTTGCCTTCACAATGCTGACTACGATGATGATTATGATGATTGCGACCGCGACGCCAATTATCATGCGCATCTAAAGACAGTTGTCAGTTGTGAACGTGATGTTGAGCGGCGAGTCCAACGAACCTTCATGTCTTTCCACCTGAGAAATTACGAATTTGATGAATCTTGGTCGTAGCTGAAACGAAAATATCACACTCACCACATATTCTATTGAATATGCCTTAGTATTACATTAATATAAGAAAGTGAAGTCAAACTCACCTTCCGTACTCGGTTAGCACCACGGCGGAAGCCCTGTGCCGAAACAGCAAGGTTGTCTGGGGAAATAGCTTCAATCTTTGCTCAAATACACTAGAGCACAAAACCAGGCACCTGTCTTATCCTGCAATGAGTCCAACCGCTCTCCACGTTCTGCCACCTTTGTGATGTTCTCCCTCATGATACCGACGGTGTCGTCAATTTGTTGCTGGATAGCTGCGGTTTTAGGGTTTCCACCTTGACTTGACCCGCCAGCGGGATTGGATGAGGAGCCATTGCGGGGGAGGTAAGGGTCGTAAGGTTCGGACCTATGATAGGGAAAAATACAGATAAACTGCGGCACTGGCGTCACTTGGGAGAACAAACGAACATGACTGCAAAATGACGTTAAAAGGGCTCTGAAACGGTGAAGTTCAATAGTGGAATCAGCCGCAAATGTATGTTCTCCGTGAAGGGGACACACCGTTGAAAGTGAGATTTGGAGGGCGGAGCTACTTGGGGAGTGACCTGGAGAGTGACTGCGTGGAGGTGTTGCTGAGGCGGTGGGGGGGCAGCGGCGTATTCGCACGCATAGGTGATGCGTGACCGCTTTGTGACACTTTCTTGTTTGAGGTTAACCCCTCTTTTTCCAGGTACGTACCTGAAATTGCAGTGTGCCCTTTCCAATACACTGCACTGCTGACTTGCTGCGCTTGCCATCACAGCAACAGGATAATGTATTCAAGTTCTGCCCCATGGACCACAGTGGTTCCATGAAATATTTCAGTCAGTCCTCCAACTTAATCCTTGCACGCTTGCAGCTGTAGGACATGTAAGTATTATTTCGAAGGGAGGCCGTGACTAGTATAACGCGTAGCCTAGGACCGCTCCGAAACAACCAATCTATGCATTAAGAACATTAAATATTCAAAGTATGTACTCCAGGTTTAGACTCGAGACTAGGTACAATATTAATCATAACTCCTGAAACGTGACAGTTCATATTGTTTGAAAATATCTCGAAGAGCGAGCTGGTTGTCCACATCACAACAGCTCCGAGCCCTCTCCTGGCAGCTCTGGTTCAGCGATTCTGCGTGGTTTCCGTGCAAAGTACAAGGGCTTGTGTGTCGTAAATCTTCGGAATTGCCAAATTTAGTCACGGCACAAGCCGAAGTTGAATCCCCGCTACCCATCGAATCGCCCCGTCCTCGAAGGTACCACCAAATCAGCAAGCCCCGGCAATTCCGTCAAGGTAAGCAAGAATCCATGCCATTTTTCTTCGCCAAACACCAGGAATGCATCCGTTCTATCCATGCGCGAAGTTGGGACGAATTTCAGCCAAGGGCAGGCTGTAGGAGTAGTGGATGAGTCCGACTGATTACGGATGACGTTTCTGGCTTGTCGCATATTCATATGAGCTTTGGAAAGGATGCAGACTGACTTATTCCCGTCGTGCGCGCCGATTCTTATAGATGGTGCGTCCGCTGCATATACATCCATTGCTGAAATCTAAATCATTAGATGTGTTTGAGTAGAAGGTCGAAATCGACGCGTTCTCCGGTTTCCGCGTGTACCCCTCTAAGGGCAAACTCTTTGTCCGTGGAGACTCTAAAGTCAGCTCGTCTCCCTCACTTTCCAGCTTCCTGCCTGAACGCCTTTTGCGATATAGGTTTTCCGATTCTCAAGTTCCAAGAACTCTTCCCTGTTCCTCCAGCGCAAGAACCCACGTAAGATCGCATGGACACAGGTCTACCGCCGCATGCACAAGAAGGGTATCACCGAGGAAGTCGCTAAGAAGCGTTCTCGCCGGACCGTGAAGCACCAACGTGGTATCGTTGGTGCTGACCTTGCTACCATCGCCGCCAGGCGCAACCAGACAGCTGCTATCCGTAACCAGCAGAGAATTTCGGCCATTGCAAAGGCCAAGACTGAGAAGAAAGAGAAGGAGTCGAAAAAGGCCAAGGTATGTTGTCAATAATTATGAGGGTACGTACGACTTACGCCGCTGTAGCCTGCACGTGCACCTGTTGCGAGTGGACCCAGGGTGTCGAAGCAGCAGATGAAGGGTGGCAAGGGTGGCCGATAAGCATTTCTTTTGTTGTTGGCACATGCCTATGTATCGCACATCCTTTTCGACATGACTTCTCACGCGCAAAATCTATGCTTCATGCTACATTGAATGCTCCGTAGGTCTCATGCATTTCGACGCTTACTTGGCTCTCGAAGCAGAGCTGTTAATCATGGAAAATGTGTTGGCAATATTAAAGACTGATGATACAGGTGTGTGCGCAGAATATCCGCAGTTAAATCTAGAATATGTGCAGTGATGACGATGATATATACGGGTGTAGTCCAATAGATCAGATGGCAAATCAAAGTTTTGGTACGTTTTGAACACGTTCCGGCGCGTACTTTGCCTGCACACATCGTTAGCAAAGACTATGCGAAGTGCTTGAAAAATCACCATCTCGTTCTCCTTCTTAACATAGCCACACTTTTGGTAGAAGGCTGTGGGGCATTGGTCAATATAGGCAAAAGCCTATGAAGGGAAGCAACTCACGAATGTTGGTGTCGCTACAGTTCAAAATGGTCTTGTAACAGCCGCTGCTCTCACTGATATGCGTGAGAGCCTGGATGATACGGAGGCCAAGCTTCTTGCCCTGCTGGGATTTATCAACGGCGATATCCTCTATGTGACCGACACTGCCGAGACCACGGAGGAACTTGCGCTCGATGAAGACGGTGCCTACTCCAACGATCTTGTCGCTCGCCTTGTCGAGGATGACGATGGAGAAGTATGCGCGCGGGTTGGCGCGCATGGCGTGGAATTGGTTGACCCACGCTGCCTCACCAAGGTCGTTGACGATGGATAGAACAGAAAGGACATCGAGATGTCCGCGCTTGTAGTCTGTTGATGCAAGCGGGCGCATCTATGTCTGGTTAATGCGAAAGTAATGTGAGAGAGCCGATGACCAACTTACCTGGAGATCAGAGGGAAGCTGTGCTGAAACTTCAGGTGAAATGAACTCTTGAGGGAACATAAGGTCTAGGGATGCTGGATCTGCGAGTGCCGTGGACATGGTGTCGATTGTTGATGTACAGTAGTAAGGATGAGTCAAGGAGGGTATTCAAGCGTGCACTGATCCTGGGAGGATGGCGATGGTGGGGCCGATGAGTACAGGGTTGTTGACGGGCATTGTTCGTATGCCATCAATTTATATGAACGTTGCCAAACATAGCCATCATCATCACTGCTCGTCCCCACAATTTGGCGCTCGTTCAACTTCGTGGCTGTCCACAATGTCACCGTGCGTTCATTATTGAATTTCGAGGTCGATTTGCACCGGTGCGATTCCGACGTGAATTTGGAGCCCCAAAAACTTATCAACCACACCGCAATCCGACTTGGCATACTTTCATTCAGTGGCTGGTAGCCCCGCGCGTCGGAAGTTTCTATGTCCCGTAGAGTTCATTGTCACTGCCTCGCCGGGCTAGGACCTTACATCGGGTCCAGGATCCCGCGCTCGATGTACATATACAAGCCTCAGTTCTGGAAGCTACATATTCATTGGCGAAGACAAGGGAAACTACCACATACATGGTGCTTATACTTTGCTCGGTCGTTTCGGACGCGAGCTGTTGACATTTCACCGATCCACACATACAGTGATAGCGGCTGACGGCATGGAAGGTGAGTTTCTGCAACAAGTTTGAACTGCAAACACTCATTTGCCAGGATACATCAGATGCAGCCGGTAAATTGCACTAGACGTTAGAGCTACTAAAAGATATAGCATCCCACACGCAGTCCGCTACCACGATTCAAGAACTGCAAAGACTTGAAGACTCGTTTTTGACCAAACGATCCGTTTTGGTCGAGTATAATGTCGTTCACAAGTACGTCAAATGGATAGACGTTTCAAAGCACTCCATCTGAATTTCGTCCACCACGTGTCTCAGTACTGCAGTGACCCAGGGTTAAGGTTGCTTGTAACAACGGAGACACACTCTCGTACCTATACGTGGTGTGACACAGACGCGTGGAGAGATAAGAACTCTAACCGGATTGCTAGCCAAGATCAGGTGTATCGAACAGTCGCTTCTCAGGAGAAGCTAAACACTCAACAACCGAAAGTCGGACTGTCCGCCAACTGAAAACCAAAGGTCGCCAAAGCGGCGCACGGGTGCATGATGCTTGCAACATCTTTGATATCATCCGTAAGTCCCATGACAAGTTTTGTCGGCGTCTCCGTGCTTATACTGAGCCCTTGGAGAACCACAGACTGGGGATCAGAGAAACCACCATTTAAGAAGTTTGCTTGGCTCTCCTGCAGCCTAGGGAATTTGGTACCCGATACGACCAGGGTCAGCTGTACTGTGGTAGAAGCGACATTTCTCTGCTGTGTCATCGTTCGATACCGCGGTAGTCGGTCTTGAGGAACGTATTGTGGGTTTTGCCTGATTGAGCTGCTCGATTTCGGCGTCTTACAGATTATCAGGTGATATCATGTCAGAACGTGTGTTTGCCTAATAGATCTGGTCTAATCTTGGGCGCCAGATACTGAAAGAGCAATTATATCACCAGCACGGCGGCGCCATTCCAGCGAGACCCGGAGCGCGCTTAATCTGTTCGCTTCTATATAGATGGTACCACGACTGAGTGACTGTCAAACCACACGAAAAGCAAATAGAGCGACACAAACACTATCAAAAGGTGTTTGTGCACCCACATCCGTGTCTACTGAAGATTTTGTGTCATTATATGCGTGGGCGCTTCGAATGGTCGATCATCTGATCGTTGGTCCGAACTCCCGAAGGTAAGAACACTGTTTGCATGCGGGCGTGAGGTTGCAGATCTCTGTGGCGATCTGCGCGGGATCCACGTTTGCTATACGGTTGTGTTTTGCATGTGAGCAGTCTTACGCGTCGACGGTTATGCACAAAACGTGAGTCCACGTTATCAACTGCTATAACTGGTATAGCACCGAATTGTTGTTTTTGGAAGATGTCATATATCGCTCGTCCTCTTAGGTGCTAGGGTATAAGTATTAGAGTGCATGGCACTCATTCCAACCATCTTTTCCCCAAAGCTCTACTCTCATAGTTATTCACAATGTCCATCAATAACTTGTCCACATCTACCCTCGATGACGCCGTACGTGTATTTCTTTGCCACACTTCACACCCCGATTATAATATCGAATATAGGTTCTAGCGAGCATACGCCAGGACGTCGCCAATTTTCTTCATCGTTGTGGCCTGCAATATCAAGATTTCATACTCGACGAGGCATTGTATGCCGAATGCCTCCAAGAAGCCATCAATCGTGGCTTTCCTATGGACGGGGAATATTCCATCCGCGCACACATGGCCAATGGCGTGTCCATGTTCTGTGCTGGTTATGCCCATCTCCCTGATCGTGCCACAAGGATGTGGATCTGCCTCTTTACTGGCGTCAGCACCCGCATCGATGACATTCTGCACGATGGACTAGATCTGGTCCATCTGCACAGTTTCAATGAAAATTTCGTGAACTGTCGCCCACAGGGTAATGCACTCCTGAGTGCGTTTGATGAACTCATGCGCGAGGCCCATCACCATTACTCCCCATTGGTGGCGAATATGATAATCACGTCCTTTCTCGACTCCATATCTGGTATCATGCTTGAACATGGGACCAACAATATGCAGGTATGGTGTTGTTCAGAATAACGGCGACTCGATTTTTAATTCGTCGTGTGTCGATAGGTTTCGACAGATGCTCCCTCATACCCCGACTATTGTAGGGTCTTAGGGGGTGTGGCAAGTGCCTACTCGTTGTTTATTTTCCCCTCCACGATCCCGTATCGTCAATTCATTCAATCTATGCCGGACGTGATGTTTATCGTGAACACTGTAAAGTAAGTATCTCGATGATTTCTTGTGAGTCGCCCTAATTTGCCTTTAACTAGCGATATCCTATCTTACTACAAAGAGGAAATAGAAGGCGAAACCACAAACTATGTCTCGCTCGTGGCAGCCTCTGGTAACCTGACCAAACGTGACGCACTGCATGGAATCATCGAGAAAACCATGCAAGCGCATCATAATATCCTCGCATGCTTGAAATCGTGCCCTGAGGCGTATGACGCCTATCTCAGTTTCTTCTATGGGTATATCAACTATCATGCTGCATTGAAAAGGTACAAGTTAGAGGAGATCATGTTGGAGGCATCATCTGCTTGATGAATACTACCGTTCCACATGATACTTTCGAGTGTTTCGTTTCGTTTCATCGTGCTTTTTTCTTCTTGATACAGCCATGTAAAGCCTGGTTTGGTTTTCCTTTTTTCTCTCAATGTTGTACTTGTGTCTGACCATCTTGATCAGACTGACATTATATGTTGCTCTTCGTGTTATTTTCTTGGCTCGGATCGATAGACTTTAATCTGCACGTGTTTGAACTATGAGCAGATACAACTGAAAGTCTATAACACGTCGTAATTGCGACCCCCAGGAGCCCCCAGGGGGCTCCGCTTTGAAACAACCTCAAGAAGTTGAAAATGGTTTCTACGAATATTTGATCTTTATTTAAAGTCCGACTCATCTGCAATGCAAGCCGGTTGCTGCCGTGCGAACAACCGCTACTATCTCTACGTCCTCGACCGTCTAAATGTGAAACCACTGCAGGCAACAGGCGCAACAGGCACAGAGTACCAGTACTGATCGATTGATTTATCACACACCTTATCATTCAGCTACTCCGACGCCCGGCTCGAGTGCTTGCTCAAACCAACACAATTACTAGGCTTGTATTTCTCGGATTGACAGCCCATACTCGAGAAATCCGACGAGTAGTGCTTTAGCCTTGTTACAAAACCGGCAGTGCGGGTCCTCGGTTGTAGATGAGTCCTGTGGAGAGATAGGTGCAACTACAGCTCTGCTCTGACAGGCTGACGCTTGCAAATTCTAAAATTTCATTGCTTAGGGATTTCCATACATGGACGAGCAAGCGCAAATCAGCTGCCTCCAGGAACGAGTACTGGTTGCCCTGGCCACAAGGGAATGAGAGGGTTTGGCTCATAGTGAGTCACTACGGGTCAGTCCCTCTCATTCATACGTTCCAATCTTAAAGAATGTCACAACCTCGCAGGGATTGTCAACCCTCAAGCTGGCGAGACAACACGAAGGTCGCAGAAGATTGTAGCACAGGTCATGTGCATACGCTCCAATACCAACACTTCATTCCACGGTTCATATTGCGAAGATTCCTAGTCGGACTCCCGATGTGCGTTTTCAGAGTCCAATCGAGCTGAGCTCTCTACATGTAAACCAGAAAGCTAATTCATCGCATTTGCAGGTCCAATTCAAAACGCACTGCCGTTCTTTACTATGATGTTGCTACGGGCAGCCTTGACGCTCGTCCTATTGGAAAAGTTTATGGTGCATTGGGTCTCTACCAGGATTTTCATAACACCATAAATATCAACGAATTGGAGAGGAAACTATCGCGCCTCGAATCTCAGGCAGCCCCCATCATCGAGATTTTGCATAAAGCGCGTGCTCAGGGTACTCTCACTCTGAAGCGCAAGTATCTGGAAATCCTCCAAAAATTTCTGTTTATCATGCATTGTCGCAACGAATCACGCTATAGCCTAGCACTTGAAGTGGATCGCCCGGAAATCGCAAAGGCTCGTCAAAGGACTGAGCATGGCATCAAGGACGTTCAAACTGATGCTGATATTTGGCGACGTATCCTCGGATACTACCTAGATTTATCGCATTCGGACCTCATGCGAAATGCTGCAAAAGTCGTAGAGAAGCACGGTGAAGAGGGCTTTCAAGAGATGCATGTCCCATCTGTCACTTATCGCGCTTACGTGGACGATTATTTCCTCAGCATTTGGGAGGCCGCGCCAGAGGAAGAATTTATAATTACGTCCAATGCATTCAGTTTGTCCGAAGGTTCTGCAAGTAGCTGCCCTGCCCTGCACCGCATATTCGTGCTCAGCCCTCACCTTGCTGTTGTCATGTGCAATGTGCGGCTGCGACCAGAGACAAAAAGATACACAAGGCCAGGTTCATTCGAGAGCTTCTTGCTCAATGTGAATCCAGCCCCGCCAACTCCGATGTACGCCGGTAGAGAAGATGGCACACATCCCCTTACAAAGCCAAGGTCCTTACGAAAGAGGAAAATCAATAGCTTTGAGTTCAAAATCAAAAAGCTCACTCGATCCCAAACATTGGAGCTCAATTCCGTTGCATTATTCAACCTGGAGGAGACAGGCTCTTTGACTTTCGAATCAGGGACGAAGATGCTTCGCACTGCGCAAGCATTTCGGAGCAATTTCCCGTCGAGTCATCTGGTCATCCCGTTCATTGCGCATTTGACTGCCAGCTTGAAGACAGAAGCGTGGACCCTTTGCTCACCGGTGCAGTCTCCAGCGGCTGCCTCAGACGAGGATTTCGACCCCCTTTCACTCGGCGATTCAGTGCTCTATGTGCTTCTTATGCAGATATGTTCGGGACGCAGGCAGTTCCCTTCTGCATACGACAGGGCACATTTAATCCTGAAGATCATGGCGAAGGCCAAACCCACCTCATTCTCACGCGAAATCAGCCGAAAAGTACGCGGGACTTTGAAGGCGTGCAGGGGAGACGTGGAGGATGGGATGTCCTTTGCTGAGGACGTCAATATCAATCCCACCCCTTTACTTTCCTCTATTCCCAGCGAATTGTCTTCTCAACTCTTTCAACTGATGATCCCATACATGACCAAACGGGGTGCAGGTCATGTCTGAAGACGAAGGGACTTTGGAAGCGCTCCAACGCGACGTCGCCGTGGTGAGCTTTCTGCAACGCGCTTCATGCAGCTTTGGAGTGTGGCATGCGCTCTCACATAGCAGCCCGAAGGCCCCCAAGATCCTGTCGAGACTGTTCAAGAAGGGCACACCGGCCGATGAATTTATTGGGAAAACTTCCCCGTCGGGACCCGCTTCTCGTTTCAACAGGGCGTACGCTCTGCGAAAGATATATGGCATCGCTGGGCCGACCACCAGTCTCATCAGTCAACGCTACTACGAGTTAATGGCTTTCTTAACTCGATTTTTCGACGACCCGACAAAACTAGGATTCCCGCGGGAACCGTACTCTTCAAAGCCGCGCATGAGGCGCAAGGCGCAGCTCATTCACATCATGCCGAAGGCGCATTCGGACTTGCTGATGAAGGAGATGAAGATGTTACTGCAAGCAGAACTCTCGAAGTCCGAGTCGGGGAAGAACACTCTCGATAAGACCACTAAGGAATGGGTAGATGAGATGGCCATCGTCGGTTGTCTCGCATGGCTGGGAAAACACAGGAGGCATGTGGTGGACTTCATTCTGGATGCGTTTCCGTCGAGCATGAATGTCAAGTTGTTCGAAGATGAAGCTATCAGGAGTACTTAAGTCAGATATGCATTTTGTATGGCGTTCGAGATCAGGTTGCTGAAAAATACAGTAGTACCTATTGTATAAGAATTCCGCAGCTTCGCAATTTCAACTTTCTTGTCGTGGGTAACGGGGGCGGGGGTTGACCAGAGTCATCACTGCAACAGCTTACAGAAATCCTTGAACGTTGCGTAACTCTGCCCTAGCCTCAAGGCGCACATGATGTCATTCGCGAATGAAGTCCGTAGATTGTCTGTCAGAGCTGTACCTTCGACGACTTAGGAGTGACCAATCACAGCAGTAGGCTTGTACTCTTCCTCAAGATATTTAATTTCCTCCGCCGTAAGCTTCACGTCAATTCCAGCTTCGGTTCAGCGTCAGTGGAGAAAAAGATTCTGTAGATACACGATCGCCACTCACCAATGAGGTCTTTCAGTTTTTCAAGACTTGTGGTTCCAACAATTGGAGCCGATACTCCTGGAGAAGGATTAATGGTTCGAGTGCTCTTATGAACTAGAAAAACACCCACCATCCTTGGTCAAGATCCATGCCAGTGCTACTTGGGCCATGGTTATACCTTTCTTCTTGGCAAGTTCCTCGACGCTAATCGGCCTTGTCAGCCCACTGCCTTTTTGAAAATACGGAACCAACACACCGGTTGATGATAGTTTCGTACGCCGATACATGGACAAATCTCCCAATCATGCTGTAAGAAAGCATGAATCAGACGAGCACTCCGGATAAGATGTCAGAATCTCACGAATCAGTTTGAGCTCTGTCTGTCTGTTGTCCAAGGGGACGTGTGAGGGCACCGCGGGCCAGCGGAGACCACGGGGTTGAACCGACACCAAACATCTTCCTACCTGTGAGTCACGATGCTGATACCCTCAATACTATGGAAAAACCTTGAGAGTTGGAAACATTTCGCGCTCCTCCTCGCGATAGAGTAGACTGTAGTGGTTTTGCATGGAGATAAAAGGAGTGAGTTTGTTTGCGATCGCATAGTCTGTTTTACTTCAACGTCAGCGGAATGTTTGTTTAACCCTACAGAAGTCTGACTATGCATCGCTTGGACTGGACAGTAAGCGAACATTAGACCGGCGCTGCAGAGGTGTAAGGTATACGTACACTGATATGCCCAGCACGAACTCATCCCGATGTAGCGGACATAGCCGGCTTGGACTACGTCGTGCAATGCTTGCATCTTCTCGAAATTCAGCAAAGGAAAGCACACAATAGATATGTATTACCGTCTCTTCGATAGGCGTTTCCTTGTCAAATCTGTGGCCTACAAGTGAATAAGCCGTATGAGAAGCGGCTAGCATATTGATGGCTGGACATGCATTGTAGAAGGTCAATATAATCCAGTTGAAGCCGCTCCAGGCTCTGTTTCACGCTTGCGAAGATATGCTAGTTCGTAATTTCAGAAAGTCGAATCAAAATCTTGATTGAAAACACGCCTTGCGGCTGAGGCCATGTTGGTTGACATAACCATATCGGTCTGGCTCATCACGCCCGGGAAAGAATCGGCTGGCACTATATTCACGTCCGACCACATGGTATACCTGATTGAACCAGAAGGGATGAGGAAGGCTAGAGAACATTCAGGACACATACTTTGGTCATGATAACAATTTCGTCGCGAGGTAAGTTCAATTTCTTGATTGCTCGTCCAAGAATTACTTCCGAGTAACCATTCGAATACGTCTAAGAAATAGATGATACGAGATATCCTTTATTTAGCAAGTATGCTGAGTGGTAATGTTGTTTGACTCACATCGGCAGTATCAAATGTCTGAATTCCTGCTTCGTAGCTGCTCCGAGTGGTCAAGGGGCGGGTGGACCTGTGATCGAGACTGGGAACTTACGCGGTTTTGATGTGTTCGACCGCTTGGTCCTCTCCGAGAACCCATTCTTGCCATCCCTTGTTGCCGTACTGCATGATGCCAAGTATGATTCTGGACACCTTTAGGCCAGAATTCCCCAGCCTCACTGAACATATGGTAAGAGTGGGTGCCCTTCTGACGAAACGTAGCCACACTCACCGTAAGACATCTTTTTTGGTGTGGACATGTTGACAAAATTTGAATAATCGGCTGACTGTAGGAGACGCCAGTGAATGAGAGGAAACACTCTAGGATGATATGGTGGTCAACGGTAGGAACGGCGCGCCATCTTGTTATTCTTAGGTACTTGTGCACACTACTCATGTACTGTCACAAGTAATATATAGCATATCAGCAATAGCCTTATGCTCACCTGATGCTGTGGTCCTCCATATATCTATCATCAAGGTTCAGGATGGCATTTTTAGATGCTGCTCCGGATGGGACGGGCCGCCTTATTGAAACGAATTGACCTACATACCATATGCTAGATCTGATGACTAGTACTTCGGACTTCCAGTCGGTGATCGCACCAGCTTTCAATCATTTCAGCTAGTTCTTTTCGCGAACAATTTTGTGGGCACCATGTACGTATGGGATACTCCGGATCTGCCTGCTAGTCAGAACCTACCACTCGAATGACTTGATTCTCTCATTGATCGCATCAAAAGAAGCGCGACATCACCAAGAATCACGTTGTACAAGGGATCACAAAGGTGAGTGCGGAGGGTTGGCACAGAGCGGAGGACAAGAGAGTACAACGGAAGGTGACGAGGGGCCTCACTGGCAAGAAGACAGACGACTAAGAGGCTGGAGTCCAACAGACCGAGGTGGTCACGGTACATTATTGCCTGAGATATTTTGAAAAGTTTGAGTATATATATTTTCATTGTGGTTGACCGGCTGGAACGTAAGACAGAGTGCGATAATGATCAGCAAGCTCGAGTCAACACTAGTACTGTGCCAGGCTGAGTGCCGCTTGAGTGCCGCAGACCGCGGCAGACGTGAAGTTTGAATTTGAACTTCGCAAGTTCCAGAACCTGCGCACCGTGAGCACCTTATAAACTTCGTCTGATACCAAGACCACCAATCTTAAATGACCTCGTCTGCCTCGTCTGCGATAGATGGGTACCCGGTGTCCACTAGTGGCTGGTTGGTTAACACGAACTTTTTGAATTCGGACGTTAAACTTCAAAGTTCGGATTTTGGTACTGTATGCTATTTATATAGAGTTTAACGACAGCGCCACAGATATGGCGTGTTCAACGCGTAGCGCTCAGGCTCGTTGAACTCTACAGAATGACACGACGTCGCAGGAATACTCCCAAACAACAAGCCAAAACCGGGCTTGCAGGAGAGGCTCAGGAGACAGATGACTCTAGTCCGTGTGCACCTACGACACAATACCAACATTTCATTCCACGGTTCATATTGCGAAGATTCCAAGTCGGACCAGTGAAGTATGTTTTCAGAGCTCTCTCGAGCACTTCGTGTGTAGACACTAGACTAGGGCACTAAATGATATTCCTTGCAGGTCCAAAACAGAACGACAAAAAGAATTTCGACGCTCTGGCGTTGATCCTGAATTCGTTTACTACTATGATATTGCTGCGGGCAACCTTGATACTCGCCCTATTGGAAAGGTTTACGGTGCCCCGAATTTCTACCAGGACGTCCGCAGCACTCATAATATCAACGAACTAGAGGAAAAATTAGCGGTCCTCGAACGCCAAGCAGCCTCTATCATCATGGACTTGCATAATGCGCTTCCTCAGGGTACCTTCACTTTGAAGCGGAGGTCCCTAGAGCTCCTACGGAAGTTCCTGTTTATCATGCATTATCGCAACGTATCATGCTCCAGCACCTACTTTCAAGCGGATCACCCGCAGAACGCGAGGAGCCGTCAGTGGATCGAGTCCTTCATGAAACAGAAGGATATTCGATCCGCTGTCGAGTTTTGGCTATATGTTCTCAGATACTACCTGGATTCATCTCATTCAGACATCATGCGAGATGCTGCAGAACTCGTTGAAAAGTACGGCGAATTAGGTCTTCAAAAAATGATGATTGAATCGCATATCCTACCTGATCTCGAACACTTCCCAGCCTACACTTACCACGTTCATGCGAACAAGTACTTTTTCAGTATCTGGGAAGCTGCAGAAGGGGAAGAATTTATCGTCACGCAGAATTCATTTGGCTTGTGGGAAGGTTTAGCAGATGGCTCCCCCGACCTTCATCGCATATTCGTAGTCAGCCCTCGCATCGCTCTCGTCCTGCGCAATATTATGCTGCGTCCAGAGATGAGAGAAGTTATAAAGCCGATTCCACTCATGAGCTCCTTGCTCAACGTGAATCCGGCACCACCAACGCCAACTTATGCCAGTGGACACCTTAATCAAGCGCATTTCCAATCCGCACGGTCGATGTCAAATTACAGATCCTCCCAGCAAGGGGAGAATGACAGCTTTATGTTTAAGATCACAAAGCTGTCGCGACCCCAAACTTTGCAGTTCAACTCCGTTGTATTAATCAACGTGCAGAAAACAGGTTCTTTGACCTTCCTGTCAAGGGGGAGTATGCTTCGCACTGCGCGTGCTTTCCGAAGTTTGCCAACCAATTTTCCTGCGAGCGAACTGCTCGTTCCGCTTATCGCGCACTTGACTACTACTATGGAGACCCCACCATCACAGTCACCTGCTACTGTTCCCGACCAGGACGTCGACGCACTTACACTCATTGATGTAGTGCTCTATGTGCTTCTACTACAGATATGCACAGGTAGCAAGCAGTTCGAAACGAAGTACGACAGGGCACATCTAGTCTTTAAAATCATGGAGAAAGCGAAGCCTACCTTATTCGCAGACGAAATTAGCCGAGAAGTCGAGAAGGCTTTCAAGGTCTGCAAATATTTTGGGGATGAGATGCCTTTTGGAGAGGGCGTCAGTTTCGCCCCTTTACTCTCTTCGATTTCCAACGAGTTGTCATCTCAACTCTTTCAATTCATGATACCCTGCATGAGCAAATTGGGGGCAGTGATGTCCGGAGGTGAAACCATTTTGGAAGAACTCCAAGATGAAGTTGCCGTAGTGAGCTTTCTTGCTCGTGCATCAAGCAGTCCTGCAGTGTGGCATACACTCTTGTGTACCAGCCCACAGGCCTACGAAATCTTGTCCAAGTTATTCAAGCAATTCACTCCAGCAGATTCACTTGCTTTGACCTTCACGCGCTTTTTGCACCGCAAGCGGCTTTCATCATCCTTCTCTTCCGAGTTTCACCTGGCGTATTCGTTACGAGGAGTGTGCGGGATGAGTGGGCCAACCACCATTACCATCAGTCAAACCTACTACAAGTACATGGCTTCTATAATCCAACTTCTTGGCCGCATAACGCTGGGGTACCTGCCAGAACCGTACGCTTCGCAGCCGCGCGAGAGGCCCAATGCCCGGCTTATCTACAAGATCCCAGAAGAGCATTCAGATTTCCTTTTCTCGAAAATGAAGATGATACTGCGGAAAACGCTCCCAGGATACAAGCCGTCACCGGGAGGGGACACTCTAAACGAGACCCTCGGAAAATGGATAGACGAGATGGTCATCGTCGGTTGCCTTTTGTGGTTGGGGAAGCACAGGAGGAATTTTTTGGACTATATTCTGGATGGGTTCCCGCAGGATATGAATTTCAAGCTGTTTGAAGATGAAGAAGCCACTGCCAGTGGGAGTACCTAAATGTTTCCGCTTATATGAATTGATCTTCTAAAGTGTTCAAAGTGCCTCACTGATCTGATGTATCAATTGTACATATATTTTTTGAATAAAATGAAGACTCGTTGAGATACTGATGTCCAGATTCACGGCAGTGTGCGCAAGCACTAATGATCTCTTGTAGTCAGACCTTGACGGAAGAAAATTCGGAACAATCTTCAAAGCTTCATGCATGACGATTATGTCACGTCATGTGATAGTAGACAAGCGTGTCACATCGCGTTGTCACAAGTAAAGACTGTCCTCGCCATTAAGTTTGTCCACGAATTCAATGGCACGAGGAGGTCGAGGCACTTTTGGGCTTACATCCAGTGGTAGAGGTCGCGGTTACAGAGGCGGTACTCGCGGAAACACACACTTTCGTGGCCGTGGACGAGGTCGCGGTCGCGGCGGGTCGAATGCAGCTGGTGATGGTCCAGCCCCGCAGCGCGAAGATGATGGAACGCAACTAGAAGAGCGCTTTGAACGAGTTCGAGAGAGCGACGAGGTTGATGAGAAGTTGGGTTTTATGAGAGTGCAAGAAGGTGCGAGGAGGGAGGGCTGGTTGATCAACATGCATCCAGTGTGTGCCGTATTTTGTCTTTAAAGGCTCAGTTCATTCATTCACGATCATCTTTTAGACTCTTATAAAGGATGCGGACTACCCTGGTGGAAAGGCGGCAGTTGATTTTTACTTCATTCAAGATGACGGAGGGATGTTCAAGTGCACAATGCAATACGAGCCTTACTTCTACATAGCATGCAAGGTGAGTCTCCGCAGCTTCCTTGAATAAGGATTGTACACTATATTAATCACACTCTGTGCAGAGTGGCTCAGAGTCTTCTGTTGAAGAGTGGTTACAGAAGAAGTTCGAAGGCTTGATTGTACGAATTGTGCGGGAGAAGAAAGAGGACTTGAAGCTGCCCAACCACCTCATGGGTCATCACCGTCTGTACCTGCAGCTGTGCTTTCGGAACGTGAGCGACCTTCTAGCCGTGCGACGGGACATCGCCCCTCTCGCACTTGCAAACGGTGCAAAGCGAGACGCGATCGACGCGTATGCCGAGGTTGTAGCTGCAGCGAGCACGAGTGTAGAGCTTGAAGGGGAGTGGATGGATATCAGCAAAGGCAATGCGACAAACTACAGGGACCGAGATGCACCATCATGCATCGTGGATATCCGCGAGTTTGACGTGCCTTACTACTTGCGAGTGGCCATCGACAATGAGATGCGAGTGGGACTTTGGTATGGAATCACATTTACAGCTGGACAACCTTCGTTTGTGCAGTTGACAGAGAGGGTGAAACGCGCGGACCCTGTAGTGATGGCCTTCGATATCGAGACTACGAAAGCGCCGCTGAAGTTCCCAGATGCGGCGGTGGACCAGGTGATGATGATTTCATATATGGTGGATGGTCAGGGCTTCTTGATAACGAACCGGGAGATTGTAAGCGAGGATATTGATGACTTTGAGTACACGCCAAAGGAGGGGTACGAGGGCCCGTTCATAATCTTCAATGAGAAGGACGAGGTGACCGCGTTGTTTCTGTGTTTAATTTGAACTCACATCTCTCGCAGGCAGCTACTATAATGCGTTTTTTCAACCACATCCAGGATGTAAAACCAACGGTGATGGCAACGTTTAACGGCGACTTCTTCGATTTTCCGTTCCTTTGTGAACGCTCCAAGGCAAACGGGTTGGACATGTTCTTGCTGACGGGATTCGCCAAGGACAACGAGGATGAGTTCAAGTCCCGAGGATGCGTGCACATGGATTGCTTCAGGTGGGTAAAGCGGGACTCGTATTTACCACAGGGAAGCCAGGGCTTGAAAGCAGTCACGACGGCCAAGCTTGGGTACAATCCAATCGAACTTGATCCAGAGTTAATGACACCGTGAGTCTTTTTTGTTTGTATGGTGTTGTATTCAAACAGTGTAAGTATTACATTGCTTCTGAATACTCTTCTCAGTTCTGTTCAACTTTCTGCTGTTTCACTTTCATCGCGTTTTAATTTTGACGTCGTTGACGTGTTCCTTGCAGCTATGCGATGGAGCAACCACAGGTCCTTGCGCAGTACTCCGTCTCCGATGCGGTAGCGACGTACTACCTGTACATGAAATACGTGCACCCTTTCATTTTCTCACTGTGCAACATCATTCCGCTCTGTCCGGACGAAGTCTTGCGAAAAGGAAGTGGCACGCTTTGTGAGACGCTCCTAATGGTATGTCCGAGGCCTTCGCGGCTTTCAGTTATGGCTGACTTCGCACACAAACTAGGTTGAGGCGTACCGTGGGCACATCATCATGCCAAACCGCCACGAGGATGCACATCTAAATATGTTCGAGGGCCACCTACTTGCATCAGAGACATATGTCGGAGGTCACGTGGAGGCGCTGGAAGCCGGCGTATTTCGCAGTGATATCCTTACAGACTTCAAGATCGTGCCCGCAGCCGTGCAACAAGTAAGCCTCCTGTCACAGTGTAATCCACACCAGACTTACGTCTAACAGCTCATCGACGACCTTGATGCCGCGCTCACCTTCTGCATCACTGAGGAGTCTAAATCCTCCCTGGAAGATGTAACCAACTATGACGAGGTCAAGTCGCAGATACAGTCGGCGCTCGAATCATTACGCGATACTCCAAAGCGCACGGACAAGCCGCTAATTTACCACTTGGATGTTGCAGCGATGTACCCGAACATCATGCTTTCAAATCGCTTGCAGCCAGACTCGATGGTTGATGAGTCTGTATGTGCGGTGTGTGACTTTAATCGTCCCGGAAAGACATGTGATCGACGGCTCGAGTGGGCATGGAGGGGAGAGTTTTTCCCTGCGAGGAGGGACGAGTATAACATGATTAGGCACGCACTTAATCAGGAGACCTTTCCCCCAAAGAGACCCGGGGGCCCTCAGAGGCGATTCCCAGACTTGACGGATGCGGAGCAGACTGCGTTGCTGCACAAACGCCTGGGTGACTATTCTCGGAAGGTGTACAAGAAGATCAAAGACACGAAGGTGGAGACAAGAGAATCGATCGTGTGTCAGCGGGAGAACCCCTTCTATGTCGACACAGTACGACGTTTCCGTGACCGCCGTTATGAGTACAAGGGGCTGCACAAAACCTGGAAGAAGAATTTGGACATCGTGGTCAGCGAAGGACGCTCGATTGCAGAGGTCGACGAGGCAAAGAAAATGATTGTGCTTTACGACTCGCTGCAGCTTGCGCACAAATGTATCCTTAACTCGTTCTACGGGTACGTGATGCGCAAGGGTGCGCGGTGGCACTCCATGGAGATGGCGGGAATCACCTGTCTCACAGGTGCAACGATCATCCAGATGGCGCGCGCGCTCGTCGAGCAGATTGGTCGCCCACTGGAGCTCGATACGGATGGAATTTGGTGTATGCTTCCTGGTGTCTTCCCGGAGAACTTCAAATTCAAATTGAACAACGGGAAGGCCATCGGGTTCTCGTACCCATGTACGATGCTCAACCACCTTGTGTATGCCCGCTTTACCAACCATCAGTACCATGACCTGGACGCCTCTACTGGGGAGTACGTCGTGCACAGCGAAAACTCCATTTTCTTCGAACTAGATGGGCCGTATAAAGCTATGATTCTCCCGTCGTCGAAGGAGGAGGATAAGCTGTTGAAGAAGCGGTATGCCGTCTTTAATGACGATGGATCGCTTGCAGAGCTGAAGGGGTTTGAGGTGAAGCGCCGGGG
This sequence comes from Suillus occidentalis, assembly GCA_016628085.1. Lineage (NCBI taxonomy): Eukaryota > Fungi > Basidiomycota > Agaricomycetes > Boletales > Suillaceae > Suillus > Suillus occidentalis. Next base: position 125,692 of record JABBWB010000096.1, read on the forward strand.
AGAGCTGCAGTTAATCAAAATTTTCCAATCACAGATCTTTGAGAAATTTCTTCTCGGAACGACAACGGAGGAATGCTATGGGGCGGTTGCGCAGGTTGCGAATCAATGGCTCGATATTCTCTATAGCAAGGCTGACACATTGACCGACGAGGAGCTCGTTGAACTCATTGCCGAAAACCGTAGCATGTCCAAGACGTTGGCGGAGTACGGGGGACAAAAATCGACCTCCATTAGCACCGCTAAGCGACTTGCTGAGTTCCTTGGTGATCAGATGGTCAAGGACAAGGGTCTTGCCTGCAAGTTTATCATTTCTGCGAAGCCCAATGGAGCGCCAGTCACGGAGCGGGCGGTTCCTGTTGCAATATTCTCAGCTGAGGAAAGTGTCAAGCGCGCCTACTTGCGTAAATGGCTCAAAGACCACAGCCTCTGTAACTTCGATCTCAGATCCATCCTCGATTGGGAGTACTACGTGGATCGTTTGGGCTCTGTCATCCAGAAGCTTATCACCATCCCTGCCGCGATGCAGAAAGTCTCTAACCCTGTTCCCCGTATTCGCCACCCTGACTGGCTGCATCGCCGTGTTGCAGGCGCTGTGGACAAGTTCAAGCAGAACAAAGTTACTGATTTTTTCACGCGTGCTACTGCGGACTCGCAGTCCCAGGCTCAGACACAAACTCCAATCATTGAAGCAGAAATGGACATGGAGGATTTTGGACAAGACAAGCCCCCGGAACGCCCACGCATTGCTATTGTTAATCGGAAGTCTCGCAAACGGACGCCTGAGCCTGACGAAGAAGTATCAGACGAAGAAGCTCCACTTCCTGACCCTACGATCAGCTATTCCGCGTGGATTAGGGCCATTAGACCGCGTTGGAAGAAACAGCGGAATGCTCGCTGGGGAAACACTGGTGAAGCTATCGTGCCTTCCATGTTCAAAGGCGCTCGGGTTCGCACAACACAGCGATGGGACATTGTCCAAATTCGTCCCAGCAAGATTCCCGGGCGATTCACCCTCTGGGTATCCGTCGATGCTCAACTGGTGCCTGTGCCTCTGCGCATTCCTCGCGAATTCTTCTTGCACCTGAAGACACCGCCTCGCGACAGCCTATTCCAACCAGAGTACTATGCCTTTGAGAAGGTCGTCCGTCACCTTCCTCGAGACATTATCTGTTCCAATCTTTATCGGATTTCTGTCAAGGAGGATGTTTATCAGGAAATCCAAGAGCACTTCATGGACCTTATGAATGATCCAAATGTCGATGGCGTCTTTGAGCGGCAGGTACATCTCATCCGCACTTTGAGCGGTTAACATACTCACGGTCGTATAGGTTCCACTGGAGATGCGTGCCCTCATCAAACTAGGCAAGACATGTACTGTGGACGAACTCGGCATGACTCTGAACCGTGCTCAAACCAGCGGTGTCGATTTGTCTCAACTCGACCGAGCCAGTGCCTCTCTTACTCGCAGAATATACCTGGATGGCGGTCGCTCGGGGAAGTATATTTTCCTATATCATGCATGTTCTAGCACATCGCATGTCCACGTGTTTGCGATGTTCATGCCAAACGGTGCCGTCAAACTTCACCTTGTTGATCCAGCTCCCCGACGACAACAGATCCCCCGTCTCCCAGAATTGTACAAAGACCTTTTGGCGAAGCGACAATCCAAGTATGGAAACTGTTCGCTCGACTATCCCGTCTCATGCGATTTCAATACCACGTACCACAACAAGGATACGACAGCACTCAAATCCATCTCCAGAGAACTCGGACTCTTGGAAAATATGTCCTACACTGTCGTGATTTCATCTATCAAGGATCAAATTTACTTTGACACTTGGGTTCCAAAGCTTTCCAAATTCCCTGTTCTTTCAATGTCGAAAGCGAAAGCAGTCCATACGCTCAATGTCTTCCCCTGGCAACCTGACGTCGCCCAAAAGATGGTTCAGCGGTACCTATCACTAGGAACCTGGCTGGATCGCTCAATCGCCCTAGCGGATTATTATGATGTCCCTATAGGCCACATCGACGGTGATCAGCCACTCTTGTTGTCGGACATTAGCTTCGCACGGCGACTTATTCAGCAGGACATTGTCCTTTGGTGGTCGCCGTCGGAACGTCCAGATCTTGGTGGAATTGAGGATGATAATAGACCAACCGAAGACGTACAGCACACAGAGTTCACATCGCCTGGATGCTATTCCAACGTGTGTCTAGAAGTCACTGTTCGCAACTTGGCAGTGAACTCCATCCTCCATTCTGTCGCCGTCAATGAGCTTGAAGGGAGCGGCGGAGCAACCGCATTTGATTCCGTGTCCCGGACACTGGACGAGTTCTCCGGAGGCGAGGCTCAGCGCGATCTTACCCTTGGAGAATCAAACATCTCAAGTCTCACTTTCGGTATCCTCAAGTCAATGGTCAAAACGTGGTTGCTTGACAAAGTCCAGGGAAATTTCGAAAGCCCAGCCACGCTAGCAATTGATCACTTCTGGCGTTGGATCAGCACAAGTGTTTCTCATCTTCATGACCCAAATATCTATCGCTTCGTTCATGGGCTCATGAGGAAAACGTTTATCCAAATGCTGGCTGAATTCAAGCGACTCGGATCTCACGTCATCCACGCGGACTTCAGTCGGATCTTGCTAGCGACGTCGAAGCCTCCGGGGACCGCTCACGCATATGCCACCTACATAACCACAGCAGTGACATCACACGAACTCTTTGAACATATGTATCTCAAAACGGAACGGTTTTACGACTTCCTTCTCTTCATGGACTCTGCGAACATGGGAGGGATTGTATGTGAAGACCCGTTGGCTGTTGATCCCCCAGAAGAGCTTACCATCGAGACTCGGTGGAACATCCAGACTTTCCTACCACCTGCAATCCAAGATGATTTCGGTGTCGTCGTCCAATTCTTCATCATCGAGCTTTTCAAGATTCGGCAGAAACATAACGAAGGTTCAAGAGCACCCTTCCGCGTGCTTCGGAATCTCGCTCCCGGGCTCACCCAGCCTGACCCGAGCAAAATTAACGAGATGGACGCGACACGGGAGTTCATCGCCAGGAAACTCACGCGCAAACTGCTTCGGTTGGTTGGTACTATCCAAGCCAAGCAAAGAGATGCCTCCGTGGACGAAGAACTGAACGCTCAGTTCCAGTTCCCTGTCCTCCCTGGCTCGCATCTCAATATGACAAATGCACTTCTTGAATTCATCAAATTTATATGCACCGTACTTGGCCTCGCCTCTGATTACCAGGTTGAGATTGGTTTGCTCAAGCGTAACCTCCTCGACCTTGCTGGTGTGCGCGAGTTTGCCAATGAAGCCATTTTTCGCAACCCATGCGAACCGCTCAAACTGTCTAATGTCCCTTGCCGACATTGTGATACGCTTCGTGATTTTGACTTCTGCCGCGATCCAGAACTCATGCCATACGGTCTTGATGGTGCTAGGCCACGCTGGATTTGCGGAGGTTGCGGAGGAGAATACGACCGGATTGCGATTGAGATGGAGTTGGTCAGACTAGTTGGATCGCTCGAAAGAACGTTCACGCAACAAGACATGCGCTGCAGCAAGTGCAAGCAAGTTCGCTCGGACAGCGTATCACGATATTGTCAATGTTCTGGACCATACCAGCTAGTCCTCAGCAAACCTGAATTCAGAAGAAGGTTACGCACAATTGTGAATGTAGCAATTGTTCACAATCTCTCCAGACTTAGAGTGAGTCCCTCGCACTATCATCCTTTGAAATGATCCTGATTTGTGCTGTCTCAGGAATGTGCTCGAAGGACACTTGACAGTTGGTGATCTGCATGTATTCAGTTGCTTCTTGTAGCTTTAATCGGAGTATGTAACACTATATCATGGGTCTTTATTCCTATGTCAGAGGTGTGATGAATGCGCGAAAGCTGAGAAGATCTCTTCACTTATGGCGGACTTAGGTTGGCGGCTTTAGCGATGTGTGTAACGAGGTTTTCGCTCCTCCGACATTATGTAAATCCATTGTCTGTCAATGAACAGGAGGATATCGTCCATCAAAATGTTTGGCATGAAGATGGGAGCCCATCATTATATTGATCCCAACGCTGTGAGTCAGTATCTCCGGCCAAATACACTGGATTTGGATATGGGGAGCTCGTACCGTTACGATGAAGAAAGATGGGGATCCATTTGATCTTGTCAAAAATACATGCACTGTAATTGATACTTCATGATAGCCACCACTCTTCCATCCCCCGCAACACCTTCACCGATACTTACTTGCTCAGTGACATTGTGAACTTCTCCTTGCATGAGTGACGTGTTGTCACCTGCTGCAGCCGGATGCCATCAATCAAGAACTGTATGATCGTGAACTCAACAAATAGTACTTTCGAGTTTTGACTTGTGCATGCAGGAGAGCTGAGCGCTGAGCAATGTGTAGTAAAGCTTTAGTAACGTTAGGCCTTGCCGTTCACCTGATAGCGGAGCTTTGAACGGAATTTAAATTTCGCACGTTTGCGAATAAGTGTGTCGGTAAGTATTTCTTGCAACCTTACATCCGTCGTCGTCGTCTTCGTCGTCGTTCACCAGAAGAATGCTTACCGCCCGCGGCGTTACCCGCCTCTCACGGAGAGCGGCCAACAGTGCAAAGAACACCAGCCGGTTCATTAACACCGCTGCTTATTCTTTGTCGCGTGTCGCCGTTCCTTCATCCTCCCAAAATCAAAACGCAGCCGTTCGTCCTTCGCGTATATCAGCACAACCCGGTTAGTTCCAAGTATGGGATCGTTGTTCCTACCACTTACTAAGGCTTTATGGTTTTTTTCGCGTCGTTCTATTTGGACCGGATGAACTCGGGTTATAGCGCGGACATATGCAACGGAAGCGAAGGGAGCTGCTGGGACTGTGAAAACCGTCATTGGTGCCGTCGTCGACGTTCAGTTCGAGACCGATGCTCTTCCACCTATCCTCAACGCACTGGAGGTCCAAGACTTCCACGGTGGCCGTCTTGTTCTCGAAGTTGCATCACATCTTGGCGAGAACTCCGTCCGTACCATTGCTATGGATGGTACCGAGGGTCTCGTACGTGGCCAAAGAGTAGTTGACACTGGTGCTCCCATTCAAATTCCTGTCGGTACCGCAACTCTCGGCCGCATCATGAACGTCATTGGTGAGCCAATTGACGAGCGTGGCCCTATAAAGGGTGTCAAGCTCTCGCCAATTCACGCCGACCCTCCTCCATTTGTTGACCAATCAACCACTGCCGAGGTTTTGGAGACCGGTATCAAGGTTGTCGACCTTCTTGCTCCTTACGCCCGTGGTGGTAAAATTGGTCTTTTCGGTGGCGCCGGTGTCGGCAAGACTGTGTTGATTCAAGAACTTATCAACAATGTTGCTAAAGCCCACGGTGGTTTCTCCATTTTCTGTGGTTGGTTCAACTGGATTTTCTGTGTCGCATTAAAGCCTTATTTTCTTAATTCGATAGGTGTTGGTGAACGTACTCGTGAGGGTAACGATTTGTACCATGAAATGATTGAGACTGGTGTCATCAATCTCGAGGGTGACTCCAAGGTAGCTCTTGTCTTCGGTCAAATGAACGAGCCCCCTGGTGCACGTGCTCGTGTAGCTCTTACTGGCCTCACAATCGCCGAGTACTTCCGTGACGAGGAAGGCCAGGATGTGCTGCTCTTCATCGACAACATTTTCCGCTTCACCCAGGCTGGTTCCGAGGTGTCCGCTCTGCTTGGTCGTATCCCCTCCGCCGTCGGTTACCAACCTACACTCTCGACTGACATGGGTGGCATGTATGTACATTTCCGTACCCATTGTAGTATTGATTTGACCTTCAGTATAGGCAAGAGCGTATTACCACCACTAAGAAAGGTTCAATTACTTCCGTGCAAGCAGTCTACGTACCCGCCGACGATCTGACGGATCCTGCTCCTGCCACCACTTTTGCTCACTTGGACGCTACCACTGTGTTGTCGCGTGGTATTGCCGAGCTTGGTATCTACCCCGCTGTCGACCCCCTTGACTCCAAGTCACGTATGCTTGATCCCCGTATTGTTGGTCAAGAGCATTATGAAGTTGCCACCGCTGTCCAGAAGATTCTTCAAGACTACAAGTCTCTCCAGGATATCATCGCCATTCTGGGTATGGACGAATTGTCAGAAGAGGACAAGTTGACGGTCAGTGGGCACAGGCGAAAGTAATGCTGAAAGCTGACACGGGCTAGGTCGAGCGTGCTCGTAAGATCCAGCGTTTCATGTCGCAACCCTTCCAGGTCGCCCAGGTGTTCACGGGTTACGAGGGCAAGCTCGTACCTTTGAAGGACACCATCCGCTCTTTCAGGGAGATCCTTTCTGGTACACACGATAACTTGCCTGAGTCTGCATTTTACATGGTATGCCCGCATGCATAAATTTGATGTAATGTTCGCTCACATGTTGAACAGGCCGGTACGATCGAGGACGTTAAGTCCAAGGCTGAGCAGCTCGCCAAGGAGATAAGTGGCAACTAGACAGGACATTGTACTCGCTCTACTTACTCGTCCATTGCTGCTATCCACGTAAAATAGAGCTGGTACTTGGATTAAAGATATCATTATATTCTCATTGTGCTTCCGTCGAGATCTATTTGTGTGGCCTTGGTCTCGATTATTATAGTGTGTGTCAAGTTTGTGTAGAAAACTTCTATCAGTGGCAAATACACACTATGAAGATCAAAGACATGTCAGATTATTAGAACCAGGTGCTTTTGTCCTGAAGGCTCATTGCAAATCCTGAATCCACAACCACATACACTGCGACGCGTAGTGTGGACGACGCGTGAAGTCACTGGCACGTGACCCGGACACGGTTTGGTTTGAAATGGTTACCAACGCGAATTTTGGTGGATGCCACATCTCTCATCGCGCCAAACATGTCGTCCTCCTCGTCTCTAACGTTGAGCACGCTGTTATCAACACTACACACACACCTCAACGCCCAAACTCAACTTCTACCAACACTCCATGTTCAACTCGGTTTACCGCAAACCGCTCTGGAAGACGAACTGCAAACATTACAGCATACCCTGACCAAAGCCGTCGAATCTCAGATAGAGGTGCGGAGGAAACAAGTGGATGATTGGATAGGAAAATGCGAGGGAGTTGAGTCTGGTTGCGCCCGGTATTCAAGAGCGCTGGGCACGCATGCTAAAGTTGCTGGATCGCTCAGCGATCTAAAAGCTGAGAAGGTCTTGCCAAGGAGATATGAAAGCGCCACTGTGTACCAGGAGAAACTAAGACAAGTCAGTCAGATCTTTTGTACGCGTGATCTATTGAGATGACAGTTTCTTAGATCTATCATACGAAACTCGAGCAGCTCACAACTTTGACCAATCGCCTGAACGCCCTCGCACGGACGCTGGGCTCTCATTTCTTTCATCAAGATATCTTGACTCCGGCGGTTGCTGCTAGTGAGGAATCAGATAGCCCTACAGCACTCAAAGATGTTATGCCTGAACGTTTCTCCAAACTTGAAAAGGAGCTTGTGCGAGGGAAAGGCGAAGTGGTGAACCAGTTTTTCCCTGCTGTATCTCTATCCCGCTGATGATAAGTTTACAGTTGAAGCGACTAAACCAATTGGGTGAAGTTTTCACCCAGATCGACTGGCTTTACTCAGAACTAGGTATCGATCCTCCCCCACCTACTACCACAACACCGGTTGCCACCTCATCTTCAACACTTGCTGTACCGAGATATTCTCTGCCGCGATCTTCATCCGCCGGCAGCACACGTCTCAACTCAAGTGCAGATCCATTTGCATCCTCAATTATCGGACCACTGACTCCCACTCCTTCCTCGATCGGGAAATCCGACAACCACATGCTTTGTCCATCGTCCTCTCCCCCACAACCCTCCACAGCCCTGCCAGAAGTCCCCGAATTCCCCAACGAACGTGAATACCTCAGGTCTCTCGGACGCTTCATCGAACTTCTCGACTCATCGCCGCAAGACTCGTCACCGGGACCAATCTTAAATTCATGTGGTATTGAACCGACGCAAGGGATCTTGGCCTGGGCTGATAGACTGCATGCCGAACTAAACGAACTCAAGAGGCGCCGCGAAGTGCACATCCAAGCTATGTATGACCAACTGGAGGCGCTTTGGCGACGCATGGGTGTGGACGAGGAGGCTATGGATGGTTTTGTTGAGGCGAATCGCGGGACGACGCCTCCTGTAGTCCAAGCGTATGAAGAAGAACTGGAGCGTATGATTGACTTGAAGCGCGAGAGAATGGGCGAGTTTATCGCTAATGCTCGCACAGAAATTGAGAGCTTGCGGGAGGACCTCATGGTAGGAGAAGATGAGCGGAATGATTTTGCGGCGTTTGCTGATGGTGAGCTTGTTTCGGTCACCCTCTTGGTGGAGTTTTGACTGAGGGGATGGCATAGATGAACATACGGAGGATTTGCTGAGCCAGCATGAGCATGAGATCGCCCGCCTGAAAGCAGAAGTGCGGCTCAAGATGCCACTGCTGACGTCCATCAAGAAGTATATGGAGATTTGTGAGGAAGAGAAGGAGCTAGCGCGTGTAGCCAGCGATCAGACACGCCTTCTAGGAAGGGGTGGGGGACGAGATCCCGGCAGATTGCTCCGGGAAGAGAAGATGCGAAAGAGGGTTGGGAAAGAGAAGCCCAAGGTTTGTCAATTTTTGTTCATACTCTCGACCTTCCGTCTAATCGTCTTCTGAACAGCTGGAACAACAACTACTGTCATCGCTGCCTACATGGGAGCAAACACACGGACGAGCTTTCCTCGTACATGGCGAAAGCATGCTTCAGCTGTTGATGGAGAATGCATCGGCAAATGAACAGGAGAACCGCAAAAAAACGCCCACTTCTCAGTATTCTGCTCAGGCGCTGAACAAAGGGGCTTCACAAAGCCTGAAGCCCGCCGCAGTCCGCCAGCAATGGGACAAATGTCGCTTCCAAAGGTGGATATGTCCCTGGAAAATCCAATGCATCTCATCACGGCGTGGTAACACCCGCCGTTCGGCCAGGATCGTCGATGTCTTCGAATACTCATGGAACTAACAAACGGCAGGAAACTCATCGATGGCACGCATCATACCGTAGCACGTCCAGGATCTCCCACAAGGGGCCGAACACCCAGCGGCAATTCAGCTCTCCCCCGACCAACCACACAAAACGCACTGCCTATACCTTCCCATTCGAAGAACTCGCAGGGGTACGCTGCGCTGGGATGGGGCCGCAATCCTTCGACGATGCCGCGATCAACATCACATGCGAGCACAACACACCTTAGCTCGAGCGTGAGCTCGCACTATCATTTCAAGCACACGATCGTACAACTCTGCTTCGATGGCGTCCAGTCATTCTAGGGAGTCGGCGGCTAAAAAGACAACGGGTCGCATTCGCAAAGAGAGCTTCAAACCACGGCCGAGCATCGATGGTGGTAGTGGGGGCGCCATGGGATGGAAGAGCGGGTTTCGGGTGATGAGCGTTGCAGAGGAGGACGGATGCTGAACATGACTTTCTGCAATTTTTTATGATTTTTATTTTTTTCTGATGAGCTTTCGATGACCACTTTCGTTTATCCTTGAAGCTTGAAGCGCAGCCAGCTTGACGGGCTAAACTTACGTTATTTTTGTAGTTATAAACTATGATGTATGCCCTGTTGTACTCTACCTTTCTCGACGGGACCATTGATAATTCCGTTCCGTCTTCGTTATGAATCATGATGAACTGGCTCGCGGCAAGCGCTAGTGGCAGATGTGTGTAATACTCAACGCTCGATCAACGCTGTACTGTACTGTAGTGTACTAAATCTAACAAGTATCGATGATCAATATTGATATCAATATCAATTTTGTAAATTATAGTCTTGCAACAAGTGAACATTTCTACACGAACAAGATACAACGCCGAAGACCGTGGGAATCGGTAGGATTGAGGGCAAATGTCCTTTTATCACGATCTTTATCATTGTACTCTGCCTCCCGATTATTTGACCCCCACCGTGCGCATCTGTAAAGTTCCTTTAGTTTTTTCCAACAAACAGGATTGGTATCTGGTGACTATTGCGTGAAAGACTTATTTCGCCGTTACTGACAGTGACTTTGACTCGTCACCATTAATGCTACCCGTCGCCCGAGCTCAATGCCCTTGGGTGTAAATAGGTTCGAACCGTTTTTCTCCTGGAAATATTAAATCCGCGATTATGCTACGAAGCCGAATTCGAAAGCTTTCTTCGTATACTATTACACAGTCACGAGTCCAGGATCGCTCATGCGTGGGCGTAAACAGTGATCGTCGCATTCTTTATTGGGTGCTCTTCGAGTCTTATCTATCGACTCAGCCACGGACCACGGCGCTCTGACTTTGTCCCACTTCCCACAGATCACTCCTGCATCTAAACAATGTCTACGTTACAAAATGCGCCAGCTGGCCCCACACGCCGGGCAAACCCCTTTCGCCCTCCCAGAGCAACAGAGTCATCACAAACTGACACCTCCTTCATCACCAAAGACCTTACAAGCAAGGTAGCCAAGTTCAAACCGAGCACGGATGCTCTTGATCCTGTGGAAATCACGAACGTCAAGCCCATTGCTTCATACTCATGGATCGAGGCTGCAACGCCAACGATCGCTGTCCCTGGTAAGCATACAGTCCATGTCTGGGTAAGATCAAGTTAATCAATATCCTGCTGACGTCGCATAGGTTCCCCCAGAGTCTGGTTCACAGGCCCCCAGCGCGTCCCGGCTGACTCTGGTACACGCTTCGTGGACCAAAATGCATTCTACATGCGAAAAATGTCCCCTCTCATCCCCATATTCGCAGCTATCGATGATATGGATCCTAGTTTCGACTACAAGCAGTTCGACATCATCACGGACCGCAACAACCTTCGCAAGCTTCTCCGCTGGGCCAGTGGCTCATCAGATGAGAAAGACTTCCGTATCGACGTCGATGTAGCGGGCTGGACGTGCTTGTTCACGCGCCTTGAGGCAGAGAACACAGACACTGTGAAAGGCTTTATGGGGTATGGGCATGAGTATGAGAAAGCAGCCACGAGAGCCACTCGCGGCTGCGAGCGAGCTACTGGGCATCATCGGATGATTTCCATCGTAAGATTCTCGCATTCTCAGCCAGGTCACTCATCGCAACATTTTATCCGGCAGGACATTGGCGAATTGAAGATTCTCCTTCGTTTTACGATTGAAGCATGCACATCTTCCACCAATGACCCGAACGACGAGGACGACCTCCTAGCAGCCTTCTCAGGCCTGGGTATTAGCGGAGCGTCTGCTTCTAGCAACCGGGACACTAAGAAGCCTCCAGCCACGGTGCCAACCGTCCGTGGAGTCTCCATCATTCAAACAACTCCGCGCAAAGTCGTCCCGCAAAGCTCTCTCATCGAGCTCAAGACGCGCGCTGTCCGCCGAGAGATCGACTGGGCCGAAATTTATCCGCAGCTCTATCTTTCTCAGACAGCATTCCTGTATATCGCAAAGCACGATCGAGGTAACTTCAACACCCTGGAGAAGGTAGAGCTTGGCTCGGAGAGCATGCAGACTCATGCCCGCCGTACTGAGCAGGGTGTCGCGAAGTTGAAACTCGTGCTTCAGGATATCCTGGATGCTGCGAAAAAGGAAGACGTGGGGGTAGGCTTGAGTTTGGTGGCAAAGGATGGCAAGTTGGCACTGTACAAGCGCCGTGAGGGGACTGGAAAAGCGCTGGGGAAAGACATCACAGCCAAATTCAGTTGATGCGTGATTACCTGGTAAGTAAGTGATATTAAAGAGACCGTTGACGACTCGTGGTGTAGGATATGGCTGGATCCATGATATTCTGGTATCGTGATCGAATTTGAAAGACATGCTTCTCGCTGCACGCTGTATTGATGCAATGCGGGTAGTTGTAAGACCGATGGCTTGTACATGCACCCATTCAATGCGACCTCAAGCAAAGATTTCTGAGTAAAAATACCATCGCTGGAAACCCAACATGGCCGACGGGGGAAACTCAGAAATAACAGACGAATCACCGCGTTCTTATTGCAGACAAGATCTAACGCGACAGATTCCGGCTGACTCTGCATTTTTACATACATTGAGCCTCTCATACCTAGGCTATATGCAGCTATGGACGACATCAGATGTTCAATGATAAAATGATATTGGTATATAAAGAATTATAATATGTTAAATCTCTACAATCAATCTAATAATGATATGTGAAATTGCCAAGCCTTACATTGGAGGATAGGCATGGCAGGACCCGCCAGATACGCCAGAATGAGACCTCTTATATTCGCTGACCAAAGGAACAAAGATGGGTAATGTAAGATCTAACATTACATTTATGACACATTCATGGACTGTTCTCCCTTTGATTATAATGGATGCTTGCCCTGGCAGAACTCACAAATGTCATCATGGTGATATGGATTATAGGGGTGCATATGGATGGCAAGAACAGGCAAGCTTCACCATTGTGATGCTTCATCAACACTTATGACTAAGTATGTAATGAATGCTTGCTGTTATAAATACTCATCAGAAAGATGAGTATTAGATAGGTGTGTCCAGTTGATGTCATTCTTACAAGTGTCAGTCACAAATACACATGTGATCAGCAAAGTAATTTATGGTGAATTTGGACCGAGGATCTCAAAATGATACATGTTTAAACTTTAGTGGCAGACCGATGACATTGTCGACAAAGATGCTGTCATCACAACGTGAATGCCTTGATTGCTACCATTAGCAAAAAATACAAAGAATGCTATTATCACAACGTGAATACCTTGATTGCTATCATTGGCAAACAATACAAAGATGAAGCATATACTATAACTCAATTTCAGCCCGGAGACTGGGTATAATCTCGGCATCACAAGCAGCTCGCATGCATCATAGTGGTGTCACATTACATTATCTAGTAGCGAGGTACAATGAGCTAAGATGTGCCGACGGTATGCTACACATTGCCACTATCACCATCACCCGCTGAAGCTTCCTTCGTTCGTGCTCGCTTCTCCCGGATTCTCGCTAGCGCACTGTTCTTCACCGGCGGACGTTGAGCGGTCGAGTACGACGGGAAAATTTGTCTAGAAAAATGTGAGTATCAGCAGAATAAAACGAGACATCAATCACCTGTTCCACCATATAGTAAGGTCATTCACTTCTTGTTTCTCATCCGGGTCTTCAAAAACATCTAAAACAGAATTGTAGAACCTTTCCGAGTCGGTGACTGTGTCTGTGCGCGAAAACACAGGAGATGAGGTGAGGGAAAATCTAATCTGGAACAAATATTCAACGTTGACTATCGATGTATGGACCCGAAGCGCAGACAAACCTGCATTGCAATATATGCGATGGAGGGTAGAGTGGACTCAGGTCATTCCATGAATCCAAGCAGTTACCTGAGTGGGTTGCCTTTGGCTCTCTGTTGCACAGAACTGGGGGACGTGAAGACAGTGTCTATATGCCTAAGAGTCTAGTTAAGTACGAAGATATTTAGAAGCAACGCGAAACATATATCTTACACAAACAAGCAAGGCGCTTCGAAAGAGGCCATTCCATGGAATCCTCGGGATCAGTAATGGTAATCTGCAGTACAAGAACAGTGGCCATTGGTCTCCAGTCACAATGATCTCGCCGCTCTTAAGTTTAGCTTTGGGTCTGCAGTCCATTAGTAAAGATGTCAAGGAAATGATGCCATGCACTCAGAGTTGGACCAGTCGAGGCCAGCAGGACAAAGTAGTGTGCCTGTCTGTTCATGGTGAAAACCTGTGGTCGACTTTGATGTTGCGAGCAGAGAGGAGGGATGAGATTTTGTCCCTTTGGGGTAATCCAATCGAGAACGCTGCCTTTGAGACTTTTCGTATCATCACCTCTTGCTCCAGATGCGCCTTTGGTGAGCTGACGCGATATGTGAGATAAACAAATAACTATGCAGACGCAGAAAAACGGGATGCTTGCCAGCTCCGCAACGGCATCAACCTCATCATCTCCACCGTGCATCAAACGCTCTTCCAAGCCTGCCACAGATTTGAGAAGTTCTTGGAAAACGCGATGCTCGCGTCGTTCCCTTAGAGTATATACACGATTAGAAAGGCTGTGAATAACTCTGCAGGAAAGTAGGATACTCACTCGGCGGTGAAATTTTCTTCTGGAGTATCGGCTAATTCTCCCATCCGTAGAATCCCGTTTGTCAGAAGGGCTTGGAAGTTGCAAAGAGCGTGGACCGTTCGCCCGAAATGACGACCATAATGAACCAACGGATCCGTCGCACTGCTATTGTAATGGGCGTCAGTAGCTGGATTACTTCCCGAGAACATATCAACTCACGGACGTTTCCTGGGCCCCAGTTGTAGGGCGTCAACTGGTTTACGACGTTGGCCACAAGACTGTTGGTCCTCAGACTCGGACATGGCAGGCGCAATAACTGCAAGGTGAGTTAGGATGAGAAAAATCGTCTGCCGCACCACCGCGACTCTAAATCCCTTGGCCGGCGATATTTGCTGTAGTTTGTGAGCGACTGCAAATTAGTTTTAGGGAGCTACTGTCAAATACAGAAGTACAGCCTCTAACCGGAGCGCTGAAGTGAGGGTCATGCGTGTGTAGAGTCATGGTATTCGTCGAACGTTACGTAATTCAGCGACCAGAGGAAAATATTATCTGGTGGGTGGCGTGTCAGCCACTAGGCTCAATCCAGTCACGAGTCTATTATACAGCAACCGACGCCGTCGGAGGCTTGGTTGTAACAGATGAAGGGAGGAACGACGGTCAATGAAGCAGCCTGAGATTGGTTGAAATGTAGTAGTACATGTATAGCAACAAGCGACATCCAAAATGACTATTTAACAAGGATCAAAGTTTATCCGCTCTTAGCTGGGGCCAGCGTTGTTGGTTGACCAAGTGCAGTGCACGCACGCTGTGCGCTTGAGACCAAGTATTCAAAACAATAGAATCAAATCTACTTACAGGTCTTGCAACCATCCATCCGGGCCATCCCGAGTATCGATCCATGTATTCAGCTTACGGGCCTCATCGTCTGTGTTTTGCCGGATAGATCTCAGGAGCTGCAGGTGATGGGCTGTCTCCCTTTCGAATGCTTCGGATGAAATTTTGGTACCTGTTGGGTATCCGGGAAGTCGACGCCTGAAGAAAATGGTGTACTGTGGACAGGATAAGGATCAGCTTTCAAATTGCAAATGTTACACACCATCCCGCATGCACTGGCGATCAGATGATCTGGTAGCTTGTCGTATTGGGCGGGAAAGAGATCTAATAGCGAGCGGTGTTGCAACCTGAGCGGCTGCAAAATGCGAAGTGCCAGGATTACCAGGATTGGCATCCGACGATAATATTTCTGTAGGATACAAATCAGTATCGCAATCCCATGATTTCAAACGAATTTCATACCCCAGAAGAGCAGGCGAAGCTAACCGATGTCACCTCGTCATTCCAATTCATCATACCTGTAAGCTGAGTGATATAGGGTCCGACTGTCCCAGCGTGGTAGTCTGCCAAACAAAAGCCACCCAGAGCCTTCTTCCGTAGATCCTCAGCGAAAGTAAAACAGTTTTCCTTTAGGAACTTCATGAATTTGTATCTCTCGTGGTATACCTGTAGGTGTACATTAGTCGTGTCAATACAACTCCAATAGGGCCGAAACGTACGATATCGATGACTTGTTTACACGTCATGTCTAAGGATATAATTTTTTTAGTGATCTGACACTGGATACCTGTCAAAAGGTGATCAAATGAAGAAAAATACCTCTCTCGTTCATGCCTACCTTTCTCGACTGAATGGCCGGCATGTTTTGCGACAGTGATCATCTCGATGATGAAGTCCTTGCAAGCGGTGCGAAATGAACTTTGTTGCATCCCATGAGTAGTCAACCGCTGCTTGGCGAGAATGCTGGCATCACGGATGCATGCAGATGCCTTAGGAAAGGTGTTTTGGAGGCTCTCATTAGTGTAATCGATACCGTTTGCGAAGACAGCCGGATCGCAAATCACATAGTGCGAGGTGTGCAAAGCGCTGCTCGCTAAAGTGATACCAGAAGTCGGTGGTAGAAGGAAAGTCAACACATCGGGAGGCATCGTGTTATATTCTACCGCAGTCCTTACAGGAACTGGAGTGTGTAACTCCATGTTTGCTGCGGTAGAAGTCGAGGGGAGCATGTGATTTCCTGTAGTAGATGTTGGGAATCCAATCCCGAACGCTGATGTATCTGCGCATGTCCATTCGCCCTTGAGCGAACTTATGGCGGACATGAAATCATCATCCAAAAATGCTCCATCAAACCCAGTGTCGAACCTGGCTTTGAAAGTCGCTGAATTGAGAGCCGTTGACAGTGGAGCGATGATCGATGAGGGCGATGTTGTGCCCTGGCTCCATGTCTTTCTGTCAAAAAGTCAACAACTCATCCTAGGTGCGATATATTGCATACGCACTTGAATGACAGGCCTTGTTATGAGATTGTTGTCTGTATATACCCAGAGTTGCTTCCAGCCGTGTGGGATGGTGAACGACTAGTGAAATGTCAGGGGTGATCAACGAGCCCATCTGAACTCTCGATGAAAGCACTTACCGTTACATCGGCTTGCTGGCGCATATCCTGTAGACGACTTTAGTGTATACTTTGACAGACTCGGAATATGACCTACCATATAGACAGATTCATAAGCCTTTTCTATGTCCACGGCGGACACGTTCACTTGCCAAGGTAGGACGTGAGCCACCTTGAGGAAAGACCCCTCAAGGGTTTCAACTAGTAAGTGATGCTAGAATAGTCGTGCATCTGAGTCAGCCTAAACTAAATCAAAGGTTCAGAATTTACCGAGCGGCTAAACCAATCAAATATGGTCGCTTCCTTCTCAGCTGTGGGAGGATTATAGATATGACCAACTCTGAGCTGTGAGGACATAATTGGAGACGGCGGCAGTGATAATCTTTCAGATGATGTGTCGGTGCGATGGTTAGCACTATACTGACGGTCTTTTAAAACCCACCTACTAAAGCTTACACGTCATATCATATCGCTTTATTTTTCGATATTCCTTACATCGAAGTCTAGTGCGACCTTTATCGACTCCTTTATCGACTCGAGGTGAACTCGTGCATGAATACTAACCCCATTTTTGCGG